>CAKAOI010027304.1:28262-56549 GCA_916701655.1 Sebastiscus albofasciatus | reverse complement strand
TATATGTAAAGGGGAAACTTGTGGGTACCCATTGAACCAATTTTCATTCATTGTTACCGATGGATTCCTTAGGTTTCCTAGTTTCATAAGATGTCTACCTTCACTCTAGCTCTAAAACTGAACCTCGCCTCTGCGGGTCTCAGAGGGTTGAAGGGTACATATCATGCTCATTTTCAGGTTCATACTTTGGGTTTCTACTACAACATGTTTACATGCTTTTCAAAAAGCATACAGTATATCATACTGTCGTGCTGAGCCAAATCTGAATGGCTTGTTGAATCACGTTTTCTTATCTAGACAGCCCAAAAAAAAAAACAAACTGACTGGGTTGTCTTATTTCACAGTTTGTGGGTCGGTAGGCAATCCAGATACCCAAATGGATGTGCCCAAGCACTAGCAAAGTGAGTTTTTCATGATATGTCCCCTTTAAAAACAATTGGAAGTGCAGGACACTTAGTTGTAATGGAGCATTTTTATATTGAGTTGATGCAGCTTTTAAGGACTGTACAGAAATGATCGGGGTTGTGAAGGGGCCTGAACTTTTATTTATGTTTCACTTTGTAAAAAAGCAAGGCCCACTGCATGATTAAAAATGTATTTTAGCCACCTAAAAAAAATATTGATATGGGTTTATTTAGACGCTGTATTTAGAATATTTTTCGACGGCGAAATTAACTGAAAGTTAAACTTATCTATACAGTTTTTGTTGTCTGAGCCTGCTGGATTTGGAGAAAGCATAGATACGTTTCACTTTCAGTTCAGTTCCCCGTCGGGAAGGAGAAGGAAAGAGCTGTCTGACAGCAAGATAAATATAGTGTACACTTAAACAGATATCTTTTTTTTTTAGGTTAGCCTTTCTTTTAGGTCGCTAAAATATGTTTTTCTGCTGGCCCCATCCACAGCACTGTATTGCTTTACTCTGGTGTCAGTACTCCTGTCTGTTTCTCCAAACTGGGGGCATGCCGACCGTCATCTACTGTAGATAATACACTAACTATGCATAAGTACCTCATAAACCCACTTCAAAAAAAACAAACTATCCCTTTCATTTCTTAATAGAGCTGAACCATGTACCACCAACGCACATATATTATTGATGAAACTTCTAATACAGAAGCAGATCTGTTGTCCTCTGCAAAGTGCACCTTTATGAACCATGGCACAGGTGCCACCTTTCTTTTTGATCTATTTATGTCACTATTAATTGTACTGCAAAGGAAGACATGAATAAAATATCCATTATATTTACTGACACTGCCTAAAAAGTCAGACTACCTTACCTTCAGTCAAATGAAAAACTGAACCAACATCCTCTCCCACCTAATAATTCTTGTACACTCCCTGGCATTGTATACTATACCGACTAGGACTCTCCTTTTCTGCTTTACTTCCTCTTAACATGAGCTACAACACTTTCCACCATGAAACTCACCAGTCGGCATGTGCTGTTTGTGACATTTAGCAAGATCACAGGATCACATGTTTGACAGATGCGTTTGTGATACTTCCAAATCCACATCTACACTCATTTACTCAGCGGTTAAACTACGAGCAGGAAAAGGAAAGAAGAAAAAAAAGCCTGTGAGAGAGTGAAAGAAAGAGGGCGGGAGGGAGGAAGAGAAGGAAGGAGGGGAGGGAGTGGGGAGTAAAATGTTGAAATATGAATTACAAACCCGAGCAGCACCATCTGGACCGAGAAAACACACATCATAGTGGAGAGCCGGCACATTGAATTAGACTTGCTACGGGATCCATCTGCACCTCGTGAAATCAATCTCGTTCCTTGATTTGATTAGGTCAGCCACGCTGAAGAAAGAGAAAACTGTTGTGCTCCTTGATTAAGCTTGTTTTGTTTTGCGCCCCTCCGCACCCCACCCGCCTCCAGCATGCTGTGTATACCGATGAGTTTTGGGCCCACAGGTAGGGTAATGACAGTAGTCGAGGTTAATGCTAAAAAATCTCCCTCTATTTAACACTCAGCGTGTGCGCCGCAGCCGAGCTCATTTACACTTTTTTTCACGGCTCTGTCTCTTTATTGTTTAGAACATTTCTTTCTTTTTTATTTATTTGTTTTGCTCAAATCACAGGTTTTCTTCTTGCTGGCTTAATTCTGGCTGCAGAGCTCTTGTGGGACACATGTGGAGCCGCCACGAATCGGGCAAATGCTTCTTATTTACCTTTTTTTTTTCTGCTGTTGAGGGTTGAATCGGGCACACACCAATGAACAGACTGATTGTCTAATGCTCTCTTGTTACAACAGGCTGTAATGAGCAGGCGGTAAAAATCTATACTGAAGATTGCTTGCATATGCAATAGGTCATTCTTGAAGTGAGAGCTGCTGTAGCCGAGAGCCTGGATGCATTATGCAGAGTTGTTTTTATTTTCTTTTTTTCCCCAACTCTCTCTCTGTGGTGATACCGTACCCTCCTATGATTAAAATGCATCCTCCCATGCATCCAAACAAAAGGCTTTTCATGGGTGGCTAAATCTAATTGTGTCGCCCTCTTGTACTAAAGGTAGCTGCTATGACTTTGACTTATTCTCTCGAAGCAATAACGTGCCGCCGGCAGTGAATGCAACACATGTGCCATTGCTCAAAGTGCAGGGATGGACACGGAACACATTAGCCCTGATTGACCTCGGTACAGATTGCACACAAATCCAGTACAAATTGTCATGTTTTTTTTTTTGTTTGTATCATTAATTCATGATTGTCCGAGAGGAAAATAAAACAGAATGGAAGCAGGAGGCGAAAACTTGCAGATGATTCAGTTCTCTGTCCAATAAAAGGAAAAGAAAAAAGAGCTTTGTGGCGAAGGTGCAGCACTGTTTGTCTCTGTACTGATTGTAATTACTGTACCTTTTCTGAGTGGAGCTGGCTTCAATTACAAACCGTCGCCTTTGCTTGGATGCGGGTCATGACACCATCTCTTTCCCATTGTCTCAATAAAGGAAGAGTGTCTGCAGTGATAATAAATTAACAGGAAGGCACTCTTTGCCCTTTTTGGCCTCAATGAAAACCGTGTTTGACCTCTCAGAAGAGTGATATTGATTATTGTTCCATTGCAACAGTTGCCCACAAAGAGAACAACAATGCAAGAGAGCAACAATAGATAACCTAGCACTTAAAGAGTTTTATTATCACTGAGCTAGGAGAAAAACAGTGCTCAAAGTGTGCCGGTACTCATCGGTATACAGTACCGGCACTTCTGCATTTTACTCTTTGGCGTACCGTAACTTTTTTTTCACACCGACACTTCTCACAAGCTGCCGGTACTCTTTTCTGCCCTCTCCAATCAGGTTCCCTGGGAGATTCATAATGGAGATTCTTAACGGTGCAGCGCCAGCGTTTTTGTACAGCGCCTCATAATCCGTATGAACATAAAACCTATGTGGAGAGCACCTGGACAAGCCGACAGACGACACAGGGGAGGGGGGTTTGAACGAAGGTGCTGTAATTTATTGATATAATGTTCACCTCCTTTTAGTAAAATATTTAGTGAACTGTTCGTCATCATTTTTTTTTATCTGTGAACAGATATAATTAATGAAACATTATTTAAAAGTTTTCAGAATCTGCTCTTTTATGGCACACATTTCCAGAATAATTAAATATTCAGATGAAGGCTGTGATAAATGTAAATAATAAAATCATCATTTAACTTGTAATAATAATAGTCCAAAATTATGTAAAGTTGTAAGTCAAAAATCTTTTTTTTTTTTCAAACCCAATATATGCTACTATATTTTATCCACTCTAGAAATTGAGAATGTGTCTCTTTATCCTGTTGCATAATATGTAGGAACATCCTGACTGGAACACTGCTCCTAAAGCCTGAATGATACCTACAGGAAAGCACTTTAACTATTAACACTATAGGTAAATATACAAACACACCACCTTAACCCTCTAATGTTCCAGTTGGGATATTATTGGAATATTATAGGCCTTTTATAGAAGATGCATAGCCCAAGTTTAACATAGCAATAAAACCACAGGCAGCTTCTTAAATAAATAATAAATAAATAGGAATAAATTGAAAGGGATTGCTGATACATGTGAATAAGAGTACTGTACTTAAAGTAAGTCTCTACATCACAGTGTTCCAGAGATATTGTAAAAATAATAACTAGAGTATTTTTCTATCAGGGGGGTTAATTTTTCCCCCGCTTAAAGCACTGGAGAACAGTCTATATTTGTTCACAATACAAGAAGGAATTGTATAAATATTTCAGCATTTACGTACTTTGGCGTCATTTGTTACGAAGAATTAAGGAGCCTACAATATTTCCGGATGAAACGTCTTATTTCCAATGTTGCAGCACCACGTATGTTCACTACACGTTTTCCTCCGATGGAGTCTGCCGTGGTTCACACCAGAAGGGGAACTTTTCTGTCCAATTTGATAAAACGCTACGTGCCACGAGACAGACTGGAGGGAAAATGTTCCCAAGAATAGCTAAGTGTATCATATATCATGCATCGCGCCATCTGTTCGGTACATTCAAAATGTTATTGCAATATTTAGAATTACAGATTATTCATGTAGGTGTAATTAACAGGAGTCAAAATCCAACAAATGGGAGGAAGCTACAATTAATTTCGAGACGTGTTTGAGTAGAATCTATCTGGAGTAACTATTTAGGCTACAGTTGCCTAAGGGTGTACAGATGGGAAAAAAATGGTAGCTCTAATTTTACCACTTTTGGCAATGAATTACCCCCTGTTGATCCCTCATTGCAGTATTAGCCCCTCTTGAATGAATTCTTTTGGATTTGTTGTGTGAGACTGGGTTGACCAGATGAGGAGAACTGGGCCATACTAAGTGAGACTGAGCTGAATAGAAAAAAGGTCAACATCTGGCTGTCGTTACAAAAGGTGCTATGTAAACTAGTCCACGCAGCGCATGGCCTCGGGCTTCCCATACATTTTACATAACAACATGCAATCTACTACATATTTCATGGGTAACATGACATTTTCCAGTACGATCACCTGGTCTGGCCATGCAACCTCGGTTAAACATGTCTGTCATTTCCACCACATCGGGATCTCACCAAACATGACATTTAGAATCAACACAGTGCGATGCATTATACAGCACATTTTCATGCTGCTCTATGCCTCTGCCAGTTTGCATCATTTGTTACATTAAATAACATGAATTGCTACATACTGGATAACAGTGGTGGGAAATAAGTACTGTTCTTAACTACAAATTGTAGGTACTTGTACAGTACATTACTTGAGAATTTCCATTTCTTGTGATGTTATACTTCTATGCCATACAGTTCAGAGGGAACTATTGTACTTTTTAGTCCACTACATTGATCTGACAGCTTCTAGTGATGAGTTCAGGCTGTTTTCATACACCGTTCGTAGTTATACCTATGAAAGTAATGCACTACAATTAGTAGTGAAATCAATTCATACATAATCCACGTAATCGTGGACCAGGAAGTATAAAGAGCTACAGACTTGGCGTAGGGAGGAGGACTGGGTGAATGAGTGGGTCCAAAAACACCGGACCTTCACCCGGTAACGTTTCATCCGTTGTCCACGTCGCCTGTGGAAGTCAACATTGATTTGTTTGTCATGTAACTTACTTAAGTAACATCACCTCTGCAGTTATTTTAACCCAAACGTTGACATGTTTGTCATGTCATAATCACATAAATGATCTCACGATCCCTCAGATTTATCTTATGACACTTTGGAGGACCCCTACCTAGAACCACTGGACTGAACTACCTAACTGTATATATAAAATAGTCAAAATAAGCTACAACTTAACAAGCTACAACAGCATATACTACTTACATATTGGTGTATCTGTTTTAACAATCTAATAATGTCATATGTAACAATATATCAAAAGGGGGCATTTTTCTTCTAACATACTCGTTTCTTGTACTTTTACTTTTGATGCTTCAAGTACATGCTGCTGATAATATTTATTTTCTTTTACTTAAACAGAGTTTTGAATGAAGGAACGGAGCATTTTTATAATGTTTAATCATGTAAAGGATCTGAGTACTTCTTCCACAACTGATACATTTGTGTAATTGTGTTTTCTCTGATTAAATTCAGCAAGAGTAACTGACCCTTCCTGAGAAGGACTACCCGAGGTAGAATTCGGAGGAAGCTGTCTGACGTACTGTGTGCAGTCTGTTCTAGCAGACAGTAGCTGACAAGCTGCATCACAGTGACAGCATCTCCTCCCTCTCGCTCCCCGCCTCAGCCTCCTTCTCCTTCTCCAGTCCTGGTACATACATAGGAGGAGCACTTGTCCTATCTACGATTTGCCCTGACAAGGAGCAAAATCATTAGTTCCCTCTGTAGGGCTATACAAACCCAGGCCCGAGGCAGGGGCGGGGGTGTTGGGGGCTGGGAATAGACTTTGTCGACTGTTCCTCATTAGGACACAGTGATTGTTCAAGTGATTGCCGTAAAAGCTCATCTTCAGCAGGGACTGACATATTTCCTCCTCTGCTGACAGGATAAGCAGTCCCATGCAGCCCCTGATTGGGAGTTGTGGTTGGCAAATGGAGGTGTGCATGTGTATGTGTGCACGCATGGATGTGCACAACGCAGCGTGGAGTACTGTAAAATACTGCCATGAGATAATTTCTTCAGTCAACCAAGCCTTCCTTCATCACTCTGAGTCGCAGCTTCAAAATATATGGATGTCTGTCTTTTCAACAGCCACAGCACCTCAGCTAAGAAAGCAGCCGTAATAACTTCCCCAGTCTGTATTCACACGCTGCACTCACTAATGGCATCATTTCTACTTTATGATAGATTCTGTTTACGTTCACGCAGTAAAGCAATCACACTGTTTACTTTGGTTACAAGTCGAATGGAAGGACACATGGCAGCTGTAGTGCATTTCAGTATTGTTCAAGGAATCAAAGGTTTTCTTAGACTTTACTGCTGGGCGACTAACAACTCTACTGCCACTGTTACTACTCAAATACAAAACGAACACAGGCAGGGCAATGATCTATGTATCTAAGCAACATGTGCTCAGTACACTCATCACGGCAGTTCATGAAATAGTCACGAAATGGAATCTATTTGATTCGTGTACAGAGACACTCATTTCCCTTTTTTTTCTCCAAGATGCTCAGTTCAACTTTCAACAATGTATTTCTTGTGCTTTTTTGTACAAATATCCAGTAACACGTGATCCACGTCTCAATTTACACTCCAGTTTTTTTCAAAATAAAACAAATTGGTTAGGAATATATTGACTTGGTTAGGCTTACGGCTGGGCCAGACAGGGCAGGTCAGCAGCGCGTGTTGGCTCACGCGTGTGGTGTCCACACCGGCAGCGTTTCTGCTGCTGAGCTGCTGCTGCTGCTGCTGCCAGCCCTTTCTTTCTACATAGTTTGCCTTTCATAATGACCATTTCACTTCATTATAAATGTTGTTTACATTTATTTTAGACAGAAAAATGTTTAGAAACTTGTGCTCATTTGTAAATAATAGTAATAACCCACAAATTAAACCCTATACTTTATTCATTCATGGAGCCCTGCAAGTCACTGCATATCCTACAACACTGTCCAGTAAATATTTCAGAATAAAAGCCTTGTGTTGAGAAATCAAGGAATTCATTCACAAAAAAATAAATGCTTGAGGATTTTTATTTTGAAACGGAAGCAGGAAGTGTTGATTTAAAAATAAATCTTTACTTTTTTCATGTCTGTGACATATTCTACAGATACAGACATTGACACTGTAATAACGTTGCTGGTATGATGTCAATATACTGTCAGACAATAATGTTCACTGTCTGTTGTTTCTGTGAACCGCGTGCAGCTTGTGGTAAAAACAGGCAAGACCTCTAATCTAAATCTAAAGAACCACGTAACTGCTCTAACCTGTTGACATGGGCGCCGAAAAAAAAAACAACAGGTTCCGTAGCTGCTATGCGCTGCTGACGTTCCCTCTTTGTTAGGTTTAGGAAAATGTCGTGGTTTAGGTTAAAATAACACAGGAAGTGCCGTAACTTTATACTTCCCGGTTCATAATTACATTTATTACATACAAATTGTGAAATTCAACTGCAATACATTCAATTCCGTTACTATTTTATGGACTGCTGTGAGACTGTGTTGACTATGTTGGTGTTTTGTAACTCCACTCTGCATTGTAGCACATAATCATCATGACTACAGTATGTTGCTTGTTTCCTGAATGCCACAGTCAATGTCAATGATGCTCGGTGCTGTTTTAGTTGCCCAGGCAACTCGGTTAATGACAGGGACCTGTGACAGACCCCCCCCCTCCCCCCCTTCAGTAATTGTACTCTTTGATGACCATTTGTGCACTCCAGTGCGAAGGCTGTCTAAGAGGTGGGCGACCAGGGCATTTAAAGGAGACATCCGTGTTGAGAACTGCAGCTGGTTACAGCCGGCTCGGCTCCACTTTCAGGGAATGCAGTGTTAAAAGTGTCACTTTCTAGCAAAGCCATGATTGATTGCATGACTTTTCCTCTTTTCAAAAGAAAGCACACAGTGTGCCATTTTTTTGTAAAGTAGAGGATTTAGTCATCCGTCTGTAATTGTGTTAACTTGTCAGCCAGAATGCACCATGGCTTGTGCTGTACCTAGACTGCTATACAAAGTGGTAACACAATTTAAATGTTACAAGAGCAGGAATCGATCCTAAAAAAAAAAAAAAAAAAAAAATCAAAGCAGCAAATGTGTTGTGTGGTGTTTGGTGTTCTTTTCGATCATGTAGTCACAGTGTCCGGCTGGCACATGGTCCTTCACCTTGGTGTTGTAGCTGTACAAGGCTCTGCCCTCGAATGACCCAAAGTATGGTGTGTGGATATCAGTAGAAACCAATAAGAGCTCTCGGTTCATCTGGCGTATGTGTTTTATATGTTCCAAAGTGCAGGACAAAAAGTCTGGGTGAGAACAGCTGAAAGAGTTAATATTTAGCCTGTTTTTTTTTTTTTTTTTTATTCAATCTTTATTTCTCAGTGTCTGCTATTTGTTTTAATGGTTTTATTACTTCTCTTCTATAATTTCTATTATATTTTTGATTAATAGAAGGCAAAACACTCTAACTTATAAGGCCAAATAATCAGCAAAAGCAACAAACTCAAACCTAAATTCTATTTCATATCAAAAAAGTGCACTCTTGTTCATTTAGTGAACATGGATTTATAAAGCTCATTCTTGACCTTGAAAACAGCAGTTGACAAAACAATGTCTA
Source organism: Sebastiscus albofasciatus (assembly GCA_916701655.1). Taxonomy (NCBI): domain Eukaryota; kingdom Metazoa; phylum Chordata; class Actinopteri; order Perciformes; family Sebastidae; genus Sebastiscus; species Sebastiscus albofasciatus. The sequence goes on along the minus strand of CAKAOI010027304.1, from coordinate 47,320 downwards.
GGTCCGCTTACTCGCTTGTTATATCACCACTGTTGCCATGGAACTGTGTTCAAACTTAAACTGGTTGACTTAAAAGTTGAGCTTTAAAGTTAATTTTGACCTTGAAAGTGATTTGCAATGACTATTTCTACATTATTTTGCATACTTATGTACTGTACATGGGTGACCTCACAGTATTAGTGCCAAGTGAAGAGGTGGAGTCTAATTGCCAAGCACTAAATCGTTGATGGGTTGCTAAAAATATGTATACAATATAGCACAACCAAAACCAATATGCAAGCTAAAATACTCAATTTGCACCCTCATGAGGCCGACATGCAGCCATATATGTCGAGCCGCAGGCATACCTTTACACACAAGAAGTCACACATAGGATTAAAAAAAAAACAATGACAGACCATCATTAATTTGAGCTCATTTAAAGAGTTTCTCAGCGTGCAGGATGTTGCGAGGCATTTGTGTTAATGAGCTACATCATTCATGTGAAATGATGGCACAATTAGGAAAACAAAAGTGCAAGGTGTGACAATTTAAGTGAATGTGCTTTGTCAGTGTCTGCAAACAACACCTCCGAGACAGTATATGCATAAAAGCCGGCTTATAAAAACATTGCGGGGGGGTGCGGGGGGGGTTGGTTTAGAGGTCGGGATTTTCACCGGCAGATTTTTACCTTGCTACTCTGCACCCCAACCACGCTCCCACAGGAGTCTCCGTTGAAACACTGTGGCAGGAAATGAAATTAAAGCTGCTGAATACAGATGTTTTGATGCATGCCTGCGTGCTCGGTTGTGTGTGCACGGCTGTGTGTTTTTGAGAGGCGTGCGTATTAACGAAAAACTACAAACTGAGAAGAAGAGGGCTGCCAGCCGTGTCACAACACTGCAACATTGCTGGATTTGTAAATGTTCTACTCAGTGCCTCTCTCCTCCCCTCCGAAAGTCACTCACCTTGGGGATCAAGAGGCTTATATGAAAGGTGACTTACAGTAAAAGAAGTGCTCTTTCTGTTTATGTGAATAAAAGCAATGTTCTCTGCCTCCCTCCTGCCAAACCCCCGATGTTTCTCTTTTTCCCTGACCTCTCTCGTCCCGCACCGTTGTACCTCCTGCACTTCCAATTTATCTTTTTTAACCTACAGAAGGTTTTGCCTGTTCTTTCCGTCCACATATGTCTCAACAGCCTTATGTAGCACTGTCAGACTCATTAGTTACACTCAGCCCATGCGGCGAGAGGGAGCCAACCACTCAGCCTAGCACGTAATGCAGCTTTAGTGAACTAATGAAACTGTAATTACAAAAATAATGAGGAACACGCAGTATCGTCCAGTAACTTAGGGCTAGTTATTTGTGAGCACGAATCATTGTGTGCAGAGTTTCCTTTTTAATTTTTCATGGATTCTGATGCTTTTTCTGCTCTTGCCGTGTTATGGAATGCACATTCAAAGCACTTCTGGCTTCTTCATTCCGCGGATTTCAGACTGTTGGGAGCAATATCCCCCCACAATGTGTGTTTGTATGATGTATTTGCGATGTATAATGAGGAACAATGTAGGCTAAGGTCCATTTCCCGTGCTACTTATAAAGTTATTGCCCCCAGCGGGCCTCATTTAGCAAAGTGTAGGCTATGTTGAGCCACGTTTAGTATCCCTGCTACACTAGTTGCCGCAAAGCGCAGCAGCAAAAAAACAACACATTACAGGCATACTGTACACTTATCTGCATTTACACGGTGAGAATTTCTGGAATCTGCTGAGCATCAACCTGCTCAACCTGCATTTATTAAACCCACCGATCTGTTTACACAGTGAGGTCATCCGAGGACTCTGTTCCACCTTTTTAACTTTTCTTTGTCCTTTTGATTGCAGCTACACACGGACTTGGACGTGGGCGGCAAGAACATCAAGTACGTCCTGGCAGGCGAGGGCGCCGGCACCATCTTCGCCATCAACGAATTAACGGGCGACATCCATGCCATGAAGAGGCTGGACCGCGAGGAGAAAGCAGAGTACACACTAACAGCCCAGGTCGTTAACGCCGACACGGACGAGCCCTTGGAGCCGCCGTCCGAGTTCATCATCAAAGTGCAGGACATCAACGACAATCCGCCGCAGTTCAACGAAGGCCCGTACCGAGCCTCTGTTCCAGAAATGTCTGCTGTTGGTGAGTCAACAATAGGCAGACTTCCCTTTTCTGGTTGCACACAGCAGCCTAATCAGTGTGTGAGATTTCCGAGACGGCTGATCTCTAATGCGCTACCGCATAAAAAAATAATGAGTGAATAGGAACAAGAGGAAATGAGTATGCCTATTTACACGCTTGCTTGCTACGAGCATCTCGGCAAATGAAAATATGAGAATGATATATCACTAGATGTTCACCCATAGCTCAGTGCTGCAGCTGAACAACTAGTGTCAGTGTCAACACACACTTACTGTAGCTAGGCTGTCTAATGCTAATTTTACATCCAGTAGAAAACAGCCCACTCACAAAGAAGTCAAGCTAAGAAAATGCAAAAAAAAGAAGAAAATCTAATTCTTGAATTCTACAAAAGCTGAAAAAGCACATTTCAGACATGCTACAGCGACATCAGCATATGCAGATAGAGCACTCGCCCTTCTGGCAAAGCATTAAAAAATATACTATTCTCCACTTTGCATAGGTCGAGGGCCACTCAGTCTTATGATGTGGTGCATTTGGGAAAATGTATAATATTTATTGCATTCTTTAACATTTTCATGTGTGCAGTCAGTTATGTGGTATAAGCTGGTGATCACTGCAATCAAATATTTATGGAAAGATTAGGAAGTTCACAATGCAATATGTTGGAAAAAAGAAACTGTGGGACTAAAAGCAGAAAGCACTGCAGTGGACCACTTTATTTTGTATCAAAAGCTTTTCTTTTTTCTTCTTACCACAGCAGTAAGGCTTAGTAAACCTCGCTGTAGAAAAGTCTGTGCATGAATAGTTTTTAATTCAACATTCAAGCGTTTTAGTATAATCATAGATGGAGCAGAAGAAAGCTAAATAAAAGCATAAAGGGTTTGCATTTACACTGTTAGCACCACACTGTCACTTAGCTTGTCAACACCGACTGATGCTAATTGCCACGAGCTACCTTTCTTCAATCCCTCACAAACTGGTACACAAACCGCTACAAACACTTTCCGTTTCTCTGTATGCTAATGTATTCATATATTCACATTCTTATTCCAGCCATGCATTTAAATGACCACTGCATGATGATCACATAATTCAAATGTATATAGCTCAGCTGGGATTGGCAGAAGCCTGTAAGTGGATCAGTACACTGTGTTTTTTTTATCCTTCAGGGGAGTCTCGTCACTGACCCCAGAGCAGCAGGAGTCTTGTAGAAAATGTTTCCATCGGTAGCAGGAAGCAGATCAGAGTGTGTCTTTATGCCGTTTTGACATTGGAGGAGTTCAGCGAGGGTGCCGAGGTCTGTTGTTGGGCGGTATGCGCTTGTTATTGTGTTTTTTTTTTTCTCATCGAGCTTCCTCTTGTTACCTGTCACAAAGCTGACATAACATGCTAGAGCAGATGGTGCTAGGCATGTAACGGAATCTGTTCGGTAAATCCCATCTGTAGGTTGCAGCCTTTACGTCACGTCTTTCAGGTAACAGCGATTTAGCTCCAGCTTCTCATGATCATGACTTTTATTAGCTGCTGTTGCTGCTGCCACTCTTAGAAAGAAGGGTTTTGAACGGCCTCATCCTGGAGGGATGAGGTTCTACCCAGAACCATTTGCTTCTGAAAAACTCTTTTTTTTTTTGAAGAAGAAAGGGTTTTTCAAGTGTTCTTTGTAAGACAAAGGGTTCTATTACGAACACTTCTTATCCAAAGAACCCTGTTTGGAAGAAAGAGTTCTTCAAGGACTGTTGAAAGTATCAATGTTAAGCCCACACCCCCTCAAAAAATTGTGATTGGGAGCCACAATTGTTGTAGGTTGCGCTGCACCACATCATCCCAGGCCCTTTAAGGTTCTAGACAAAACCCTAGAAATACAAAAGGGTTCTCAGTAGACTCCCCTGGGTGGGTTCTAGATGAAACCCTTGGAATATAAAAGGGTTCTTGATAAACCCCCTTGGATGGTTTTATAGATCAAACCCTTGGAATATGAATAGATTATTGGTAGAACCTCCTAGCTGGGTTCTTGTTAGCACCCTTAGAAGGTGGAAAAGTTATTGATACAACCTCCAGAGAGGGTTCTGGGTGGAACCCTTTCACCATAGAAGGGTTCTCTGTAGAACCTTGCATAGGGAGTTCTGGGTGGAAACTTTCACAGATGGTTCTAGGTATAACCCTCTGAAATGGTTCCAGGTGGAACCTTATAAAACAGTTTTAAAGGTACCAAAAAATGTTCCGCCGATGAGGACAAGCCGAATAACCCTACAATATACGGTTGCAGTTAGCGTCTTCATTTCTTAGAGTGCTGCGGTGGAAGCAAAAAGGAACAAAATACAGTGCAAAAGAATGCATGTAAACACAGAATAACAGTGAACTCTTGTTGTCTGAACTCTGTTACTTGATCCCTGCTGCTCATTGTTTTGGATCTCGGTTGTTTGTAGCTCTCCAAGGGTTTTTGTCGGTGCAGTGCAGGGACAGCCATAGTGATGGGGTAGAGAGCAAAGTGGTGGTTGACAGCACTCTGTGATTTGCCAGTGGGAATAATGCATAAGAAATGGAAATCGGCATCTCTTTGTTGATTGTTGTTCCCTTTTGTCACTACTGATTAATTAAACATTCACGAATGCTCAGTTGTTCGCTTGAAAGGCTGTTTTTTCCTTCCGCGACTAGTTTTCCTCTTGTTAAGTTTTCATGTGCCGCGGCATTATGAGAAGAATCTGACGCTCCGGACAGACAAACAATAAGTCATTCATCTCTCTCGCCTCATATTCATAAATATCCAATTTCTTTACAGTGGCGTTTCATCTTTACCGCGTTGAAATGAGAGTTTGTGCAGGCCTCAGTGGATTACTGGAAGTGTGTTGTGCGGTGGATAACTAATAAAGTCTACAGGAAAGGGAAAATAAACGGATGTTAGTGAAATCTGCTGCATATGAGCAAATTATTCCTCCACTACGAGAAACTGGGAAGCATTACAATGTAATCATGGCACATGCTAAGAGATGCCGCATTATATCTGGTGTTGAGTTCAGACAATGCTGAGTGTGCTGATGTATTTCTGCCTAGCGAGAACCCACCTGCGTCAAATAATCAAAAATCTAATCCAGACCATAACAGGCTGGTTCTCTTGACGATGTTATCCACTTACAGAGCTTGTCACTTCCACTCCAGACTTCATCAATGTCTTACCAGCTCCTCGCTTATCGAGAGTGTGTCCACGGCGTATCAGTGAAACCGGGGACAAATATCAACACCCACCTTTTATCTGCCAAGGACTACGGCGAGATAGAAAACCCCCGTCATTGAATGTCACCATCCCCCCCATAGGAAGCGGTCCCCACAGCCGGATGAGATATGTGACATGGGCCACCGAGGTCGCCATGTTTCCTGTGCGTGGAGGAGCATAGAGGTTAATGGGAAATGAAGGAGAAAGACCTTTTGTTCTCCCTTTAAAAGGGCCAGTCGGATAAGACGTGTGGCTTTCCGTGACTTTTCTCTGACTTTCATTTCCCTGAATGGCTGAGAATGGAGGTGAATACCGTTCTAATTGTTTAGCGGATCGTCTCTCAAAGTACAGTGAGAGGAAGCGGGGAGCAGAGGTGGCGGTTGCGCTGGAGGCGAGACGGCCAGTCAGAATGGAGTTTGATCTCATTAGTGTAAGGAGCCAGGATAAGTCTGTCGTCAGTAGAGATTTTGTGACCGCTGTGCTTGACTGAATGTTACTATGGTGCTGTTTAACAAGTGGGAAAAAAAAATTGCATCTCAAATGTCAACTTTTTAGTAACGAGGGAAAACAGCTGTGTTTTTAAAAGCTGCATTCATTGATTTTTTTGTCCACTTTCATGGGGGCAGTGAAACAAACTAACACATAACACCATTTTTATAACATATTTACTCATTCAGCAGATACAGAGCAACATTGACATTCATTTGGAGCTGTGTTTCTGACCACCTGACAGATAAAAATCCAATTTTCACTCTCCGTTTAGCTCTATTTTCTCTATGCACCATTTCCTGAAACTAAAATAAGCTATTTTGCTACTAAATGCTCCACTATGTTCACTAGCTAGGAGCGAATGTTATTTGTCTGCCATGGCTGGATGCCGGTACCAATACCAGTACCCTTAAAGTGATACTAATGCCAATACAGTACATCATTTGATACCCATCATGTGAACAGAACTGGCACTGGCTAACCGATTGCAGTGGTTACCGTTGATAAAGCTGTCCCCTGACACACGGTGGCGGGACCGCGTTGTCATTGTCGCGAATTCCCCAAACCTATAGTGGTGGGATCACATTGTCACGGAGGGTTAACACCCACCCTCCAGCTCCCCTCCAAGTTTAAAGCTAATCTCTGTCAACACTGTCAATCCCCACTGTATGGTTTGTAGCTGCTGCAGTATAGTGGGCCAATAACACACTGGATTAAATTGAAGAACGCTTGTGATGATTGGCTGCAAGAAAAAAAAAACATACAAATAGTCATTTTATTTTTAGATCTGGGCACAAAAAGGAACGATTGGAGAAGTCTCGATACTACTTGGTACTGGGTTATTTCAAGTTGATACCTTAAAAGTATCAAATAACGATACCCAGCCCTACTTAGAGTTAACTATATTACTTTAACATTGTAATTATGTAATTCCAAGTTATTAGCTATGCACTAGTGTTAGCATTACTCTAGCGTATCCCCCTCGAAACTCTTGTAACTACTTTCCGTATAGTTGGTATGTATGTGATTTAATTATTTGGAGCATTTGTTTTTCAGTGCAACCTACATGTCATTAAAAATGGTTGAGATCATTTGCTTGTGTTTTATCTATTTGCTGGTGCTGTCTTTAGTTGCATTTGGCTCTCTTCACCTAACAGTAGAAAAAAAAAGGCCCTGTACTTTAGTGCAACCCCATTATCTAGAAATTACGCTACTAATTTGTGTCCCAATTATGTTCTGATAAGAAACCTAATCAGTGCCTATTAAGTTAACATGGAGTGTTTGTTTGAGTGAATGTGTGGGTAGGATTAGGTAACAAAAGCTCTTTGGTTGAGGTTAAGAAGAGATTGTGGTTCAGTTAAATGCTAATAAACACATGCAGACTTTTTTTTCTGCAATAAACCAAGACCGCAGCCTTTCCCTAACCTCGACCAAGTGCTGCAAGTGCCTAAACATAACCATAACAAGTTTCACAAGGGTTTAGTTGTATAAGCAATGTTGGATGACAATATCTGTATTTGCAACCAAATGAAATATGTGATGAGTGAACATTTTACTGTGTGACTTGCTAGATAACTGTTAATTAACACAATCTTATTACAATAAAGATAAGTCATTCCATTCCCTCCAAAACATATTTGCTGTTGCAAATTAGTAGTCTATAATAGTAGTTCTTGGCAGACGGTTGTCTAGTATTGAGGAAAACTATGAACAACCCTTTTCACATCATACTCTTTTTCCATTGTTAATACAAATATAGTCATTAGTGCAGCTTTAACGTTTTAATTGAAAGATACAAATTATAATGGAATTAATATTTACTCTACCTCTCCATATCTCTCCTACATTCATAGTTTCATACGTACATTCATTAGATAATTATGTTTCAGTGTCACTTCTATTAAAAGCGAGTTTGTTGCTTATTTGTGAAAGCCCGGCCATGAGTAGAATCCCAATTCATTTGCACGGATTTATTGCACAGATCTCACAGGATTAGGAGATCCCGTTTCCCTGTTAATGGGGTCTCCGACTTTAAGGCCAGTACAAGCTGACAAATTCCCCCCGTATGTCTGTCGACCATATGCTGGAATTACGAGGCTCTGCCACCCTTCTGCAGCTAACAAGGGGGTTGTGATGTAGCTGGAAATTACAAAGTCTGCTTGAAGTGACGCTCCAGGTAATTAGGGGGAGGTCGCTAGACCATCCTCCCAGCACTAAGGGGGGGGGGTGCGAATGACAATAATTGCTACACAGCGAAACAAACTTGCTGAAAGTTGTTTTGCCGGATGGAGCTCATGCGAGAGATGCCCCAGGAGTGTTGGGCTGCGAGTGTGCTTCATTATCAAGGCGATTAATAAACGGGCGCGTAGACAGATGGCCCGTCTCCTCTTTCGCACGGGCCGTGCTCCCTGGAACCCCGGCAAAATGAGTACCTGTATGGAAGCACGGATCCCCGCCAAATGTGTCAAGATCTGCTAAATTGGAGCGCAGACATTAAATTGAAGTGACATTAATAGATTACCTGGAGTTGATTTGCATTTTCAGAGTTATTATGGGTGCGGGTAACGGGACTAACAGGCACAGCCGTCTATGTAGGGGCCTTAATGATGTTTCTGATTACGCTCTCATCACCGACGGCAGCCGGGAAAATAAGTAAAGGCTTGTCATCACGGATTTGGACGATAAATGAGCAGACTTGATCAAGGGGAGACGTATGGAAATGAGCAAGATGCAGACCTTTATCAGAGCCCGTCGTCTCACGCTATACCCAACATACAGCAGAAAGCGCGTTGTGATCACAGATGATTTAATACCCACGCACTTTTAGAAGTGATACATAATCCTGCATGAAGGCTAACATTGTTAAATACTGCTGCATATTTCATCAAAGCATCCCTATGTGCATCTGTGTCTATCTATCTATCTATCTATCTATCTATCTATCTATCTATCTATCTATCTATCTATCTATCTATCTATCTATCTATCCATCTGATTCGTATTGCTCCTCACTTATTTTTCTACACATTGCCATCTTTCAGATCAATACACGGAGAGCTGAGCTATTTTCAGAGCATTTCATGCTCCACTTGGGCCAGATGTTCTATAAAAATCCCCCTCCTTGATATACCTAAAAATATGATTGTGCTATGCTGATCTTGCAGTAAATTTTGAACATATCTTGGTCTTGGAAACTCTGAGTCTCAATGCATTTAAATGCAGTTTAACTTGAATAAACCCTAGCAGCATTTCAGGGTCACAGCAACCCACATAAGTAAAAAGCAGCACATTTATAGTGCATCTTTTATCTGGCATTTCTCGGTTGAGCTTTGAGCAGGGAGTTAAGAGCGAGGCTGTCTGGTGTTTGTGTCTCTCTCTTCTCTGATCCTAGACTCCGGTCTGCAGCTTGGCAGATGGACTGAGTGGCAGGGGGCCCCTGGCCCTTTAACATAGTGGGCAGCTGGGCCAGAGCCGGGCCAGTGGCTGGGGCCGGGGCACATCTGACGAGCAGGCTCCCGGGCTGGGCAGGGACGTGGCAGGCCGGGGGTTTGGTGGTGATGGTAGTGGCGGCTCACAGGCTGAGCTGGGGGTGAGAGGGGGTCAGAGCGGTGAACCTGGCCAAGGCTGCGACTCTCGCAGGCCTGTCTAACTGCCAGGCGTTGTGCATGCCAGCCTGCCCTTTTTCAGTGGCCGTGCTAAATGGGGATAGGACAGGCCTCCGAGGCAGAAAGGATTTAACTGACATGCTGGAGTTTCCCTGTAAATAACCTGCTACTCCTATCTATCTCACCTCATTTGGCAATGGCATCTGCACTTGTGCATCTATGTGTGTGTGTGCATTTTCCTGTGTAAGTGGGTTTATTTGTCGGCTTGTTTTCATTCACATCTGTTTGTGTCTCTAATACTTGTCACCTGACCGGGCCGGCTTAAGGCATAGGCCATATAGGCGGTCGCCTAGGGCGCCACCCCATAGGGGGCGCTGGTCACCGTCTAAAAAACAAAAACTGCCGGTGGGCGCCCTTCGTCATTTTCTGCATTGAGGTAACAAAGAAAGAAAGAAAGAAAGAAAGCTGCCCTACACCTGTCAATATCCGAGTACATCCATTCTTCTTCATGGCTGCTCTTGTCTGTAGCTACACCCAGCAGCATTGTTAATTCAGCATCTCTTTGTTTCACACGCCATTACATAACCTATACCGTATATAAGAAAAAAAGGTAAAGTCAAATATTCCCTAGCTAACACATATGTTGTTTAAAAAAAAAATAATCACAAAATCACGTACAAATGTGTATTACTAATTCATCAAATGTTATTTATTATGCAATGTACCTCTGAATTATGTATGTAACATCATCAGTCACTGGTCCAGATACAGTAATATAAGCCCTTTAGAGCCTCCTGGGGCATTATTTTGTTTCTAGAGCGCGCAGGCATGCACACGCTGTACAGTACATGTAAATGCATGTGTATTTCATGTACAGAAGTGAACATGTGCACTAAAACGCATACCTCCTGTGCGTTAGCATAAGGCAGCGCGGTCGTAAAGACGCTGTTGTTCAGGTGTAATTTGTCCCCGCTCCCCTGTGTAGCCCGCAGAGACGCACTCTCTTTGTAACTCGCTCCCTCTCTTCCTCTCATGCACACAGACTTTTTTTTTTGCTCTCCTTCTCTTGTACTTCTCCCTCCCTCCCTTTTGCTCGCCATCGCTCTCTTTTGCTAAGGCTAATGCTCTCTCTCGGTCTTCCCTTGAGGGAGAACAAAAAAAGTAGCTGGCTTCTAGGTAATGAAGCCCTTCAATGTGATCTGCATGAGATTGCCTCCCTCGCTGGCCTGGCTGCCTTGCCCCGATGAATAGCAAAAGACTCTCAATTAGACTAAGGACAAAAAGCAGCTTTCTCCTTAGCCACAGTGTCGTTTCTCAAACAAAGTCGCCTCTTCTTTTTTCTTTCTGCACCGTGCCCGTGAAGTAGAAAGGAAAGAGAAATCCAAAGGAAGGAGGTAAATAACAAGCAAAGTTCATGAAAGGAAGGTAAATGAGAGAGAGTGGTGTGTGTCGGAGCATGTATACAAGCTGCCTGTTTCTGTAATGATGAGGGGAAGGATGCGAGTAGCCGGGGCCCGTCACAAATGCCACCATCTGTGTTGTTGCACTGAGTGGATGTGATTATAAATGGATTTCATGCAAGAGGGTCAACAGTGGGTACAATGGAACATGAGGGAAGCAGAGGTTAAAACAAATTTAATTTGTCTAAATGCATTTTTTTTTAATATTCATAAGGCTGCAGTGTTAGAATTAACACCTGAAAAGACCTTTTCTTTTTGTTTTCAAAAACCCCGTAACCTGTCACGTCCCAGGTTACTGTCCTGCTTAATTAAGTGTTTGTAATGAAAGTTTTTGCAGCCTTGAAATGCATGTAGGACTCATCTTTCGCTGTCATGCTGTCACACACTGCTGATCACTGCATCAAGGTCAGTTAATCAATCTGAGAGTGAAAACAAGGACACAGCATCCTCCCTTCAGCAGTGCTGCAGGGGAGGAGAGGGACTCATCCGAGACACTGCGATGTCTTCTGGTGGCCACTGGTGGGCAGATCCCCTTACTGTGAGTGAGTGAGTGAGTGAATGAGAGTTTGAGGTTTGAGTTGCTTTCTGAAAACACGTTGACATGTGAACAGTCTTGCAGTCAGACTGTCTCACACTGTCTCTGGGTGTAGGGTGGACTTATACACAATACTGTTGTCGGTTACGATGGTCACTATGTCAGATTAGGCGATTGAGAGTCATAAATTCTTGTTGTGACTTGGCTGAGAGGCGTTGACAGTCTACACGTCGGTCCCCGACCAATCATCGCTGGTCGTCTTTCACGATGTGCGTGATGTCATCAGGAAGGAAGCTTAATGCTAATAGCAGTAGCCTACTCACTGGGTTGCTGAAGTGCCTCTCCTATTTCATGCCAGCTTCACCTCGCAGTACCAACATCGTTCCTCTTTCCTATTGGTCAAAGTCACGGCCATGACGGAACACGTCGTGGAAAGCAAAAACAATCGATCATGCTAGACTTTCTGTCGGGTTGTTGTGACCGGTTGTCGTTTACTATGACACACTACACATGATTAAACGATCCGCAGGACCCTCATTGTTGTTCACGATCCGAGCCGAAACCCTACGACGGCCGTGTCGGGCTATAATCAGGCTGATAAAGTGTAGCCTGAACCAGCCAGTCGATAAATGAATTAGTCTATTGACAGGAAATGTGTCAGCAAATAAAATAATATTGATTCACTGTTTGTCATTTTCAAAAAAAAAAAAAATGAAGACGTCACATTGTGGTTTAGGAAACTGTAATTCACATTTTTTCTCTATTTTCTGACCTTTTATTGACCAGATCATTAATTGATGAATGGATCATTTGAGAGAATAAACAGCAGATAATGAAAATATTGTTAACCACCGTTGGCTTTCTGCTGGGCCAAAGTGGGTGGCGAAGCCTTTGTTATCTGTTGGCTCTGATTTGAATCTGTGTGCTTCTGATCAGCCATTGAAGTGAAGCAGTAACAGAGACAGCTTGTACACAATGGAAGAAGAACTTCACGCTGTGAAAGGAACATTTTATCATGACGAGCACCTCTCATTTTTAAAGGCTACTTCAGCATTGTAGTGTTGGACCTCATGCAGTTGGGGACTTGCAAGAATAATGAAAATCAATTCAAGGGAGACAGAGATATTCTTATTTTTAGTCACTGATTTTTTTCTAATTTTTTTAAAAAAGGATCCTACAACCATACTTGTTCTCCTTTTTTACTTCATACAAAATAATGGCAATATTTCTGCATTTTTATTTTATCTTGTCTATATTGCATATTTGGCACTGAGGTAATCAAAAGTAAGGGAAAGTAATCAGACTGCAATACTTTTATATTGTGATACTTGTATTGGGTTACTGAAGCCATTTTTTTAAAAGGTAATTAGTAGTTGTATCGGAATATATTTTTTAAATTAACACTCTCAACTATGCCTACAATACCGATAATGCAGTTTTTCGTTACACTCACTTGATAAATGCCCATATCTTTTGAACCTCACTGTCCCCATAATGCAGGCCTTCTGTTTTAGATATGTAGTCTCCAACCAAATTTTTCTTAGGCTTGACAAAACTCCTCCAGAACCACAGAGGATATTATACAACTGTTTTCACTAGTTGTGTAGTTCTTACTCTGCCTTTTAAATTGACTTTAACGAGAATCGAGAACCAATCAGCGTCCTGTGTGGAGCCACTGCAGCTACGGGTGTGGCTTAGGTGTGTGTGTGTGTGTGTGAGACGCAATGCCATGGAGAGGCGACTGTTTGTTCTAAACAACAACGGCAGCTCCTAAAGAGGTTAGCATAGATGCTGCAACAGCATCAGTTCTATCAGAACTGGAGAGCATTTCTTCATTGAAAGAAGAGCAAAGAACAACACTGAAGGTGATGTTTCGCTTTCGTTAGTTTTGTGATTGACAGATGGTTCATATGGCATTTTTTGAAAGTGCCTGCTCTTTTCTTAATAGTTTCCAGTGACGGCTTCTCAGATGGTTCTGTGTAACAAACCCTCTGACAGGGTCAGGTTAACTGGTAAAGGAGTGCTATCCAGTTGATACTTTAGTAAATGATTTGAATCACCTTCATTTTTCACCCCTAAAGTGAACCAGCTCTCAAAAAGCACATCTTTTGTGTGCACTGACCAAAGTTCATACTGTACTCTATTCAGAGCCCTTCTGATGCTGCACTGGAGCCAAGAGTGGGTAAATGTAGATTGACACCGAGGTGTTGTGACTAAGACGCAATGTATATTTCTTTATCAATCTTTAATCTTTTTTCTCTATTTTTACTTTATATGTTTATGTAGGATAAAAAACGTTTTTTAAAATGTTGTTTCAAAGCCTCAACAGCAAGAATACCAGTAACACAGATGTGGTATACTAGCACTGATCTACAGCAGCTGACCTTCCACCAGTATAGCATGACCTTGAGTATGTTATTGCTTTATAATGTACAACATGTCACAGCCAATTTAATAAAAGTTGCACTTATTTTGATGACAAAAACAATGACAACGGCTATTTGGTGACATAGAGATGACAACCTCACCTGCATGTGAGATCGGTAATGTTTGCAGTCATTAGTCCGGGTACATATCACATTTTACTGGAAATAGATCTGGTGTAGCTTGGCTCATTTTTGTTTTCATTTTTGGCAAGGAAAAACTGGTATGGCCATTTTCAAAGGGATCCTTTGACCTCTGACCTCAAGATATGTCAATGAAAATGGATTTTATGGGTGCCCACGAGTCTCCCCTTTACAGATATGCCCACTTTATGATAATCACATTCAGTTTTGGGGCAAGTCATAGTCAAGTCAGCACACTGACAGCTGTTGTTGCTTGTTGGACTGCAGTTTGCACATTTTTTTATGCTAAATGCAGAACCTGTGAGAGTTTCTGGACAATACATCTCGAATAACTACGGATAATCATGCAATTAATCGCAATTAAATATTTTAAATCGATTGACAGCCCTAGTTTACCATTTTAGACAGATGGCTTTTTTAATTTTGTTGTTTTTGTTTCTTAATTTATTTATGCTTACACAACACAGCTCTGTGATTTCATCTTTAGTTAATAACTTCTGCAGTAATTTATTTCTGATGATTAAGACATAACGTATTTAATGGATTTTATACAATTGCGTTATCTTCAATTTGACACAAAAGTTCCATTTCAAAGGAATTGTGGAAGTAATCTTAACTTTCCAGTGTGTGGGTCTGTGTGGCGTCCTTATCGGCTGTGTTAAATATCAGCCACAAGTGACGAGGGACTGTTTGAAGTCACGCTGGTGAGTGGGAGGTCCTCTCTGCTATCGACGCTATAACAGGCGAAACGAGAAGGTTCTCCAGCTCGCACCTCCGACTTGGCAAATGCTTACTCATATCTGCTAAGATGCCAGGATGCTTTCTCGTACACATTCTTCAGCACACAGCCGCGGCTCACCTATTAATTATTGAAGAAGAGAGTTGTGGATATTTAATGTTGTGTTGTAGGGTCTTTTTTTTTCAGCACACTTTTCCTGCTCTGCATTCATCCCTCTTTGCTCCTCGGCGTCTCCCTCCCGCTGCATCTTGTATTGCGTGGTACGTCGTCCCCACTTACTCTTTGCTTTTTTCAAAAAAAAAAAAGAAAAAGCAAGAAGAACTTTTTGCTCTGTGGCTCTGCAGCCAAGAAGTCAACATGAATGTGTGTGTATGCGTTGGAGGCTGTGCTCCCTTTTCATGCTTCAGGTGATTTTACAGTGTTGAGCTGCAAGAACAGGATCCCCTTGTACTCTCATCCCTCCGTGTCTGCATTATTAATTGTCTGAGGTACCGACCATAGCTATTTGGACCCTGCAGGCACCCAGCACTCAGTGCCTAAAAGTAAAAGCAACGATTGCATCCCATTGGAAAGTTACTCCCACAAAAGACAGACTTGATTTAACTGCAAGAAAAACCCAATTACATAAAGAAAGATGTTTTTTTTTTTTCTCGTGTATGTGGTAATGTGTGTGTGAGTACAATATACAGCCAAGATTCATGTGCCATTCTGTAGCTGCTGGTGGAGGGGGGGATTGGTCAATGCAACATAAATAGGGGTGGAACACATTCATCAAGGTGGCAGAGATTTGAGACTGGAGAGGCCCATCCAATCACCGGCGGAGAACAAAGGGGAGAGGCATAAAAGTCTGTACAGCAAGGTCATTTGAAAAAGAAGCTGATAAGACGAAGGGATCAAATCTCCAGTACGGAGCGAGGCCCTCCTCTTGATGTCTGTCCCCATTAACTAAAGCCCTCGCCTGGCTCGCACAGTCACTGCCACG
Source organism: Sebastiscus albofasciatus (assembly GCA_916701655.1). Taxonomy (NCBI): domain Eukaryota; kingdom Metazoa; phylum Chordata; class Actinopteri; order Perciformes; family Sebastidae; genus Sebastiscus; species Sebastiscus albofasciatus. Next base: position 31,574 of record CAKAOI010027304.1, on the reverse strand, counting down.
CCTCAGCTGTCTGATACAATGAAAGGGAAAGGGAGTAAAAAAAGAAGATTCGTCCGCCGTGCCGTGCTTTCACTGCTTTTATTTTGTCATCAAAATATATGGCCCTGCTTGTGATTTAGTTTTCTAACCTTTTCCTTTTTTCCTCATTTCTTGTATTACTTTACATTTTCTGTTTTTTTAGGGCTTTCAATCTATTTAACTGTTTTTATTAATTGCATGATTCTCCATAGTTATTTGCAATTAATTGCAAATTAATTGTACATTCTTTATCTGTTCAAAATGTACCTTAATTGTCATTTGTTAACTATTTAATAAGCTTATCAACATGGGGGTGGGAAAATATGCTTGCTTTCATGCAAATGTATGTATATATTTACTATTGGAAATCAATTATCAACACAAAACAATCCCATAATCCCTCACAGGGACTGCATTTAGCATAAAAATATGCTCAAATCATAACATGGCAAACTGCAGCCCAACAGGCAATAACATCTGTCAGTGTGTCAGTGTGCTGACTTGACTGACTTGCCACAAACTGCATGTGGTTATCATAAAGTGGGCATGTCTGTAAAGGGGAGACTCGTGGGTACCCATAGAACCCATTTTCATTCACATATCTTGAGGTCAGAGGCCAAGGGACCCCTTTGAAAATGGCCATGCCAGTTTTTCCTCACCAAACTTTGGCGTAAGTTTGGAGCCTCGTTCACAATAAGCTAGTATGCCATGGTTTCAATGGATTCCTTAAGTTTTCTATTTTCATATGATGCCGTTATCTTTACTCTAGCTTTAAAACTGAGCCTGCTACAACCTCTGAAATCACTAGTTGCGTTAATGCGTTAAAGAAATGAGTGGCGTTAAAACAAATATGTGTTAACGCATTACTGTCGCGTTTACTTTGACAGCCAGTTAGTAATTGTATCAAAATACATTTTCAAAGTAACCCTCTCAATCCTACCTACAATACCAATAATGTCTGCTTTTACACCCACTTGCTTGGTAAATTGGTGCCTTCAAATGAAACTTGTGAGCTTGTGTTTACAATATGGGAAGTCGTGTACATAACATGCTTGGCGTTCAAGTGGTTAAGTCGTGAGAACCCCGCTGCTAAGCAACGGCGATATAAATTTTACTGTCGGTGTCTAGTAGCCACAGAGGCTAACAATTTAGGAAGCTAGCAAGTGGCTAGCATAATATAGGAAACGCAAAAGCATAATGACAGAGGAAAAAGATGAGGCAGTTGGGAATATCAACATTCTGCTCAGAGAAATTATAAAATTACGAAGAAAAACAATATACCACTAAAATAACAATATATTAACTTTTTATACACCGAAAAATTAACTTACGTGGGCTCCGCCATTTCTGTCAACAGACACGTTAGAACTCGTGAACTCTGAGCTTTTGGGAACTTTCCGCTTAAGAGGTTGTGAATACCACAAGAGGGGGGCGTTCAGACGAACTCTTCTCGTAAACACGGTAAACACAACCCCATTTGAAAGCACCTAAAGTCCACATCTTTGGAACCTCACACTCAATAATGTAGGCCTTCTGTTAAAAGTGTGTAGTCTCCAACCAGATTTTAAAATTTAGCGTAAGTTTAGAGCGTTATTTAACCTCCTTCGCGACAATCTAGTATGACATGGCTGGTACTAATGGATTCCTTAGAGTTTCTAGTTTCACATGATGCCAGTATCTTCACTCTAGCTTTAAAAAGGTGTTGTGTTAATGTGTTAAAGTAATTAGTGGCGTTAAAACAAATTGTCAAAGTTAACGTGTTATCATCGCGTTAACTTTGACAGCCCTATTTTTAACCTTTTCCTTTTGTTTTCTTATTTCTCGTCCAGATATCACTTTAAATGTTCTGTTTTTTTATCATATTTTAGAGCAGAGTGATACCAAATTGAGGTGTGGTTACTGTTTGTCTTCCCCTCCTGTCTCGCTGTCGTGCAGGCGGCTGATTTGTGGCATAACACAACCTTCTTCTCCTGCTCCGGCTGTTTTGTGTGTTGGAGCATTGGCAGCTGCATTGCTCTCAACGCTGCAGTATGGATTTAGTCCGTTTGTGGTTTTACCACAGTCACAGTCTGGTGTCCAGACACACACACACACACACACAAACACACGCACACACAGTCAATCTTACAGCAGGTTTACTATGTCACACTGGGGGCTGCTGTGTAATTGGGTGAATCTGCTCTCCAGCACGCTACAGAGATAGCCCTTTAAAATTTCACTTCACTTCTGGGAGTGTAAACAAACCTTGGGATTACTAGGGGTGTAAATCCACATTCCACCATTTCTGTCGCTCTCCTCTCCTCTCCTCTCATTTTTCTCCCCCTCTTTTTTCCTGTTGGCCACCTACTTTGAGAGTTTAGGGGCAGGTTTGCTCAGTATTTGGAGTGTGTGTTTGTGCATCTGTCTGTCTCCCTGTGTTTTATGACTGTCAGCATGTTAACAAGTGCGCGGACGTGTGTCTATCTCCATCGTGGTCATGTGTACGTCAGTGCGAGGTGCGCGCTGTGGGCGTGTATTTTACGCATGTCTGTCGTGCGGACGCTTTATGTGCAGCTCTCTGTCTGTGTGTTCTCTGTGATGGATTGCTTGTCAGGCGGCAGCATAGCACCGCTCTCACCGGCTGACGGAGACATTAAGTCGCCAGTCACGTAGACGTAGTAGGTTTCACCATTCCTCTGGGAAAAAAAAGCGCTTTAACCCTTCCTGCTCCGGGACGGCTGTCAAATAACAGAGTGTGTTACTTAGAAGGTGCTCGGCGCTAAAACCCGCAGTGTGGCTGGATTCAGTGGAGTTCAGCGGCTTAATGCAGTTGTGTGGGAGGTGGAAGACCTCTGTCACACGTTGCTTTTAGATGGGCCAATCGCTGGGGTTATGGGCTACGGTCTGGGTGCCAGAGGCTTGATTTCTTTATTTATTTCTTTATTTTACCTCCGCAGGGTGTAAGAATAGGCAATATGTAATTGACAGAGCACATCTTGTTGCAGTGCAGCAGCCTTGGGGAGTCGGTGCTGAGGGAGGGATGACAACGCTTCCCTCCAACTCCGTCCTTTGTTTTTAATGCAACGTCATCCTCAGTGCTGCTGCTGCTGCCCCCAGAATATGAAAATAGCACACTGAATGTGAATGTTCACACCAGCACCTACAGAAAATGTAGTCTTTCCATTACATATTGCTGAAAAGCACCCCTGAGTATAGCGTTCATTTTTTGCAATCATTTTCATTTTGTGACAGGTTGTAATGCATTATTATATATATATATATATATATATATATATATATATATATATATATGTT
>CAKAOI010027304.1:0-28242 GCA_916701655.1 Sebastiscus albofasciatus | reverse complement strand
GTTATTTCAACATATACTCATACAATAGTTCGTATGATATCCTATGAAAAAGCTATTCTTCCTTTTTCGTTCGTTTTCATACGAATGTCCATCACCACGTGTCAATTTCTACTACTTACATGCATATGGTATTTTCAAAATAAACTTCCGTCTTCCCGGGAAACAACTTGGTTAGGTTTAGGCAACAAAAGTACTTGGTTAAGTTTAGGAAAAGATCGTGGTTTGGCTTAAAATAACTCCGGAAGTGGCGTTATTTAAGTGCGTAAGGTACATGACAAATAAATCAATATTGGCTTCTGGTTTCACACAGGACATGAACGCCGTTCTCCTGGCAAAAGTCGGTATTTTTAGACCTACCCATCCGACCCGACCGTCTCCCTATAAGAGGCGTTTGCTGTTATTTATACTTCCTAGTTCACGATTACGCGAATTACACATGGGATATATACAAAATACAGTGCATTACTTTTTGTAACAAACAGTGTATGAGACCAGCCTTTAAATTTAGTCCATACCTTCCTTTTAATTTCAGTGACATTTTTCCTACACTTACTTAAGCCATGTTACTCAAATCTGAGATTACCATATGTTCCTTCATTATATCAGTGATCCAGTATTATACATGTTTTTCTCAATATTGTTACGACCTGGCTCAAGTGGCAATAACAAAAAAGGAAACACCTTGTGATCAAGTGTCGACAAAAGAAGCTCTATTGAACAAATTAATCCAAATTATATCCAATTGAAATGGTAATTTAAAGGGGAACACCACCTAAATTAAAAATTCCAATATGTTATTTCCATGGCCTAGGAAAGTTCAATAAATATGTGTGGACCCACACCATTGTTGTTTTCTTTTTAATACCCAAATGAGCTTTATTCTATTGCAGTGTTGTCGGTGGCGAAACAGAAAATGTCCCCATATAGTCAGAACACCCAGAGGTCATTCCTCTGGGTGCTCTCAGTGTCATCTATAGCATCTCTTCCCATTCATTGTCTATGCAGCAGTTCCACACTTTATACCCTTGGAGAGAGTTGTTCATGTTTATTAATGTTTTTTGGACTGTCTTAGACCATAGGAATAGCATGTATGGCTTTTGAAAATGGTTCCCCTTTTAGTAATTAAAGTATGGGCGTGTGAATATCAGTATCAGTAGCATGTGGTGTGCCTGAGTGGAAGATGCGGGTGTAAGTGTTGAAACTAAAGCAACCTAACCAAACCAAATGGGAGCCAACACTGCAGCAGAGTGGAAAATAATCAGCCAAGAGACAGTGACAGAGCTGCAGCCATGGTTTAAGTAAAAGAGGAGCACCAGGCCCAGGTGTTCCAGATTACACCAATCAGCCAATCAGTCGGCTGCAGGGAGAGAGACACAGGTCAGTAACTGGTCAAACCTCCAGGTGACACACAGGGTCATCACAATAGTATTGAATATTCTTGTCTAAATGAGCAACACTTAAAGTTAGTTTTTAAATGAAAAAAATATCCTTAGTCATTATTCATTGAGAGGAAGTTTGATCACATTTGATTGACAGGGGCCTGGTAACATGAGCAAACATTTACACACAAACAATTACCACTTCCGTGTCCGTCACGTGATGCCATTGGGCCCAAAGAGACTTTTTCCGATAGACTTACATTGGGAAAGAGACGTCTGTAACTCAGCGGATATTTTATTTTATTTCTTGTTTTTTTTTAGGTAAATCAACTTCCCAGTTCAAACACCAGAATAGCCCTTATTTAAATCATTAGGTCCTACAAGTTGTAAAATGCATTAATAGCCGATTCCAGAATTATTTTCGTGCTGCAGTTCATGTGAATGAGCCCCAGACCGCGGTTGGACCGCGGCTGGACCGAGGCTGGGAGGCGGAGTTATAGGAAACACTAGTGCGTTTGCTCTATGGGCCCAATGGATGCGGAAGATCGCCGGAAGATCTGGATAATTTTATACTCGGCAATCAAGCCATTTTGGCTTCATGCGCCACTGAGCAACTTTCATACAAACCCTGTATCCAATTTTCTTTATACATCCATGGTGTAAAAGCTCAGAAAAATCAACTTCATTCCGGGAAAAAAATCCTTTTTTTGCCACATAATATTCACATTCTGCGATTCACTGTGAAAAAGTTATCCCTTTGTCAATTTCCTATAATTTAGTAGTGCTCTCCAACCAATCTTGAATCGCTTCTTCCCTCTTTGTCAAGTGAAGTTTGCGGGGGTATCTTTTGTTCCCCTTCTCCCTACTGATGTGACCCAATGGTTGGCAGGAGTATTTCGTACTGAGGACATTTGCAGCTAACTTGCTGTGAGAATATTAATCTTGATAGACCAGCAGGCAAGCTACACAGTTTGTTTTTAAACAGGACATGACATTTTTTTTAATTTTTATATTGGATATCACTCCTAATTCCCTCCTTGTTGGATATGTATCCATCAAAAAAACTGTATTCTATTATTTTAGCCTGGAGCACAGTGGCTCTGCATTCACACAGATACAAGCACACACACACACTTGGAGTTGTCTAGTGTTGGCCACTGAGCAGCTCAGCTGGAACAGTATTGGGCTACACGCCTCGTTAAGGGCATTTTGGCAACAGTGTTTACATAAGTAATTCATTTCTGGTGTTAAGTAATAACTTTGATCTCTGGTTTACCACTCTCAGGAGCTAGTGCTGATGTAGCGCGGCAAAAATTATTAACCGCAAGTTCATTTCCCACCACAGTTTTGCATTATGCTGAAACTTGTTTTTTTTTTTTTTCCTCTTTTTTCCTTTTTTTTTTTTAAGGAAGCATAATTCACATTAAACACTCTTGCCCCTGTGGCAGAGTTCTCAAATTAAGCAACATTTTGTTCATTTACCCATGATAAAGTTGTTCATTAGAAAATATACTTTGCCTTATTCTCCGCTATTACCTCGCCATTGTAAACGCCTTGGGAGCAATTAAACATGTGAAGTGGCCAATTTTCCGTCCTCGACTTCCAGTCCTGAACTCTATCTGCATGTTGCACACACTTCCCTATGAACTAATTAAAGTGAATCAATGACACAAGCCTTTAAAATGGCGGCGTGTGTCATGGCCATCGGTGGGGAACAAAGGACCCTCTTAATTATTTTGTTCCTGCCGCTCCTGTGTACGGCTTGTCAAGGCGGCAGACGCGGTATAGCTGAGTCCTTGAAATAGGGATGTCATGTACACACACAGACACGTATTGTACAAACACACACGCTGTCCCCAGTATCTCGGTGACGGCTCCCCCTCTGTCTTATAAAGGACTAGTAATTGTACTACAACAATGACAATGTAAGTGCTTAAGTGTGACGGTCCCCTTACTCTTCAAAAGTGCAGCGTCCCTTATCCATCATTGACTCTTGGGAACAATGCCTTGGATGCTGACAACCATATCTTATTTTCAAGATATATATTTCTTTTCTTCCTGTTGAAAAGCCTCCTCTGGCCCATGTTGTATTCGGCCCGAGTCTAATTTTGAAAAGTGTGTTACGGCCCGATATAAACACATATATCCTGATCTTTTCAGCCTTCCGCAGGGTGTTCCTCATTCATTTGTCCTCAGCTGCGGTCCTGCTGAAACACGCACTTTAGGATGAGTATGCATTAGTCCTGTTATGAAGACTAATGGGCTCAGAGAGACCATGTTTTTTCCCTCCTTGCAATTATTTACCGTGCCTCCCCGTAATCCAAAATACTTACATCTTTCAGGTATAAATATAAAGCATCACAGCAGAGGAGGGCAACCACTTTTAGTCACCAGCCTGGGCTGTAGATCACAGGAGCGTTGTTGGTGGAGATGGTGACAAATGAAGGGGTGGGAGGCTGCTTTGGAAAAAAAGAAGTGCTCACATGCCAGTTGTTTATGAGCATGCTGATTTGTTTAAGGGTTTCCCTCAATGCCCATCTGCAGTGTTGCCATAAATGCCCATCTGCAGCCCAGGAATCTAAAACTGGCTTTGTAGGAAAATCAACTGGCAGCACTCCAAGTATGTCATCTTCTCCTCTGAGAGAATAGACGGACGGGGATGGATGGATGGATGAAAGGATGCCTCGACACGCTTGTTTTCTCCACCTCGTTACAACCGTTTCTGTGTTATCGAGAGCTTTGGCCCGCCACGCTATACAGCACTGCAGCGCTGCACACTTTGTGTTTGACAATACTCTGCCTCGCGGAGCTAATCGCCTCTTAATTCTTGCATCACTCCCCATCCGTGTTTGTGCATTTCAATCAAATAGGTGGTACTGTCCAAAAATAGTGCTGCCGGCGCTGCCGGGAGAGATGGGCTGTCAGTCTCCCTGTCTGATCATGAGCTATTATCCTCTCTGCCCACAGACAGGAGAGAGAGCAACACCGGTGTCTATGTGATCGTGATCAATACATAATCACTTTCCTGTCACCGCGATGGCGCTATCAGGGGACAGTCCAGCCCCACGGACCAGCCATTTTAGAAAAAAAGAGTTTGGCACGCCATCATTCTGACCTAGAAAAGCGGGCGGGCGGGGGGAGGACGGGGTGAGCTGTGGCTAAGTGAAGGCTGGACTCATTTAAACAGTCATTGCCATGGGATGCATTATTACATTTTCACTATGCTTGGGTTCATTACATTAGTTTGCAATGTGCTGTTGTAAGGAAAGTGACTGTTGCGAGGCCAGGCAAATATTTACTGACCATCAGACCGACTAATAGTGAATGACAAGGGAGCAGCTACAGTTAACATCATTTATCACAAGGTTTTGTTGAACAATGGTCTATTTGGCCAATGCATGCATTCTGAGGTTTGCTATTTCTGTATAATAGACAGCTTTTTCACATTAAATTGTGTCACTCCACAGCCAAGAAGTCTGCTTTTATTAATGGTAATTAAATTACCGCTGGCAGCAAGTGGGGAAAAAAAAAATGTAATAGACTCTGAAGATTCTTTTCCAACACAATGTCCCATTTACCTGAGTGCATGAAACATTAGTGTGGTGTTTTGGGTGAACCAGCGGATATTAGGAGCTGCTCAAGGGCAGACGTGTTTTTACCTACCTCCTAATATCGCTAACTACTTCTCTCTGTCGTTATTTCACCAAAAATATGTTTTTTTTATACACAACAATTATAGTGCCAGTTAGTCAGACAGCTTACTTTAACCAGATTTTGAAATGGGCCTAGACAGCATCACAGAATTGTGTGAATTAAACAGACGTTTAGAAAAGCGTGTGAGAGGATGTAAGGAAAAAAGATATGTGAACAATACCAGTAACGCTGCAGCATTAACATCACATTGGACACAGGTCTAGTGTGTATAGTATAATTGCATGGTTTGTTAGCACTTACATGCTGTATGGCATCAAGCTATTTGTCTAACATCATGGCTATGGTACCTGGACTGTGACATGACCTTTTATGGGCGAAATGGGTTGTGAATGAGAGTTATTGTGTTGTGAATCGGGATGCTACATTGTTCAAACTAAACTTGGAAGGTTATTAGAATAATAATAATAATTATAATCTGTAATTTTTTATTTTGTAACATTATCAACAGATATTGTGTGTTTTCTCCTTAAGGCAAAAACATGATTTAATTGCACTGGTCAATGTTTAGATTTTATTTTGCTTTCATATTCAGACTTGGAAATTGTGTTCATTAAAGGCCACTAAAATCAGAAATATCAAATAAACAATATATTCAATCATTTAAAAACAACAGACATTTATAACACCTAGAAGTTACAACACCCTATTGTAGCAACTATCTGTTAATGTTTTAGCCACTTGCTTTTAGCAGTTATTGTGCAAAATTGGCTGTTAGCTCACAGGCTGACCTCCAAAATGTCTACTTAAAAAGGTTTGGCGTGTTATCTGAAAACTCACTCTCTTTTTTTTTTTTTTTGGACAGTTTCTAATATCTAATATTTGCTTCGTGCATACCTTACTGTTGCAATAAAACCACCAAGTATCCTGTGCTGTCATGCACGCTGCTGCCCCTCTGCCCCTCTCCCTGTTTCTCCCTCTCTCTTTCGGCCCCCGCGGTGTAAAGCCAGTCAGACATAAACAGTATTGTTTTACCCGGGTAGGGCTCACAGCGGGGCACTGTGAGCCCCACGCCTCATGCAGCCCACAGCTCTCCCCATGCCTCAGTGATATCCCCTTTCTATGGCTCAGTGCCTGCATGCATATGAATGCCCCCTGTCTTCTACCCTTCACGCTTCTGTGCCGGTCCGAGCTGAGCCGAGCCGAGACGTTACTCAGCCGCCATGCTTGTTGGACGCAGGGATACGGAGGAGAAGTCTAGCATTCCGGCGATAGTAAATGAACTGTAATGACACATTCTTTTGAGTGATTATAGGTATGATGGTGCTTGAGCTGAGAGTGCTTCCCCGCGGTGCGGTTTGCTGAGTTGTGCTAAGCATGCTGAGGGTGAATTCTTGTCAACGGGGGGGTAAAGAAGCTCATGTTATTGTTAGATCAACTGGAAAATAGAACCTCTGTGTATAGAAACATTATAATGGAGACTTTGTAATAGTTTTGTGCATTGCAGTTTTTTTCATGTTGTTTTTGGCCTTTGCAGAATATTACATAAAGTGAGCTGTAACTTTGTGGAATATTGTGTTGAACAGTAGTTTTTCAAGACACTTCGTTTGTGTGGAGGAGCCCATCCAACAGCCTCACGGCAGTTTGTGAAATAGCCATGAAATGTAATATTTGATTTGTGTACATAGACAAAAATGTCCCTCTTTTTCGTGACGCTCAGCACGACTTTCAACAAAGTATTTTTCTTGCGTTTTCCTACGAATGGCCAGCAACACGTGATGCACCTGTAAATGTCCACAGCAATCTCTTCAAAATAAAACTACTTAGTTAGGTTTAGGAATAAATTAGCTTGGTTAGGTTTAGGCATCAAGTTTACTTGCTATGATTGCGGTTTGGGTTAAAATAACACCGGAAGTGCTGTAACTTAAGTACAGAAGTTACGTGACAAATAAATCAACTTTGACTTTTGGTTTCACACGGAACACATACACCAGTCTCCTGGGCCAAAGACCTGTCCACGCCAACCTCCTCCCTATGTGGTGTTTGCCACTCTCTTTACTTCCCAGTTCAGAATTACGTGGATTACATACAAAGTGATTTTGTGCTCAAAAAGTGAAATGTCTCAGTCAATACATTCAATTTTGTGAGTATTTCACAAACTGCTCTGCGACTGGGCTGGGACGTCGTACACAGTTTCAGACAAAAGAAAAAAAAAACAATAGTCCTCATTTTCATTTCACCATATAGCAGCATTGTTTTGACGCCAGTAGCTGGGGTAAATGGACATCTTAATCATGCTTGTTCATATCTGCAGATAAAGCTGTAGACACGTGTTATGTTTAATTTTGAAACGCATTTCCTCTCCCTTGCCACCCTGCAGTGTACAGTAAAGCGTCTGCAAATGAGAATCTCGTGATGGCTCCGAGCTACATCTTTACGACCTTCCACTGTTTGATTATGCTCGCAATACTTCTAAGGATATAAGCAGGCTGTATACAGATGAAGCCATGTTGTTGTGGGATAATGTGTTAGAGAACTAAGCTGCAGTGTCCTTCCACAGCCATTGTGTGTCACATCGGGCTGCATCGCCCCCCAATTTATCCCCCTCTCCGGTTCAAGGAAGATTCCTATTGATTTCCCATCACTGAGCCAGTGTACAGAGTAAATAGGAAGTGTGGGCCCTATTATTTCTGTCGCTTGATAAAACAGGAGGCCAGGCCCCCCCATGTCTTTATTCTGGGTCTCCTTTAGAAACCGCTGGCCCCTTCAATCAAAAAACAAACAACAGCTGTAAATCTGATGTAAATGCCTCATATACTACGGTCCTTTTGAAAATTATGTGTGTTTAAATTAATGGTGTGGTATTAAATCCTGTGAATTTTCAGGACGTGATTAATGAGATTATACTTAGCGTGGGGGAAACAAGCAGGCTGTATTTTCATACATGCTTAATGCGTGTCACTCTGTGGGCTACTGCCCAAACCAACAGAGAGAGAGAGAGATTTGCTCTCCCAGGAAACTGTTATATGTAATCTTTCAGTGTCTGGGCATTCGCTCGACAGCGGGAGGAAAGTGAGACAAATCCATTTAGACAGAAAATAGCATGATTGCACCTACTTCCACTAACAGGTTTGACCAAGAATGGTGTGTAAGTAACACGTTTTAGGTAAAAAAGATGCCGGAGCAGTAGAGCGTACACAGGACATCAGTTGCATTCTGGGTGAACATTTTCCAGCGGAGCCTTTTTCCATACCTAATTCCTGCCTGTGCCATTTTGCAGCCATTCAGGTTTTTTTTTTTTTTCATCCCTGGAAGTTTACAGTTGTTGTGTTGCTATTATTGTAATCGCCACAATGCTACAGGCTTCAAATAAAAGCCAGAGACAATATTCCTCCCACAATCGAGTTTCCGCGGCCATCGCCTGGCCCCACAGCTGCATCCATTTCTGCAGTGTCCCTGAAATTTCTGAGCATTATCAAGGGGAAGGACGAGCTAATCTGCACTGATTTGAAACAGGACCAAAACACTGGCTTTCCTAATCCCTCATTTTTTTTTTTTTTTTATCAGGGGTGGTGAGGAGCATTTTACCCCTGTGGGAGGGAAAGAAAGAGGGAGCTATTTCACGCTTCGCCGGTTCCACTGTTTTTATGAAGATTTTTTTTTTTTTCCCCTACCCTCTACTTCCCCCCACTTCAATCCGCAGTGTAACTGAATTTATAAAGCCTGTTTGCAATAGTCACGCACCTTTTTAGAAGTACGAAGGTACTTTTCATAATTAGGGCTGTGTAGATGGCTGCCTTCTCCCTCTGTAGTAGTAGTAATTTAACTTTAAGGCAGATAAGGCTCTGTATCTCTGGGAAAAAAGGTGGTGCAATTTCTTTAGCTGTCTCTCATTTTTCTCATTTGACAATTGGCAAACAGCTACGGCACACAGGATGTAATTTGCTTCTGCGTGAGCACACCAATTTGGATTATTGCACACATCTGTGGGATACAATTCATATAATAATGTTTCCTTACATTCTGTCAACCCATTTGTTTGATATTTTATTTACTTATCTAACACGTTTGTGGGGTACTTTCACCCAATGGTGTTTTTTTAAAGCAGAACTGTGGATAACCTCATTCTGAGGTGTGATCCAACGTGTTGTGTAGACTTAAAGGGGGCATATCAAATTCACTTTTTCAGTGCTTGTGCACATCTATTTGGGTATCTTGAGTGCCGACCAACCCACAAACTGTGAAATAAGACAATCCAGTCAGTTTTTTTGTGGGCTGTCTAGATCAGAAAACATGTGATTTAACAAGCCATTCAGATTTGGCTCCCCTTCCTATGTCATATGCAGGCTCATTAGAATATACCGTCCACAGCTTGAGAACTACCTTTGCAAACCATATTTTTCTTGGAAGCCAATCAGAGCGGACTGTTTTTTTTTTCAGGAGCGTGGCTTAAAGAGGACCTATTATGATAATTTTCCCCTTTGTCTGAAACGCTTTGTTTGAGCTCATGCCCCGCCCTCCCGAAAAGCCCAGTCTGCTCTGATTGGTCAGCAGGCCCACTCTGTTGTGATTGGTCAATCAAACCAAACTCTTCAGACTCTGCTCCAGCTCTGCTCTAACTAGCTCTGTTTGAGGGTGTGCCAAACTAGCTGCTAGGCAGGTATAATGCAGATGTGTTACACCACGTTACAGAAGAAAAGTCGGGACTTCAATCAAGGCATTTCAGGCAGTTCACGAGAAGTGTTTCTGGTGGGGGGGTTACTCCCTTTGGAGTGGATTTTATGGTTTGTAACTTTGCAGACCATTTACATGCACAACAAAACTATATAGCACACTAAAGAAAAGGGAAAAAGCACAAAAAGCATAATCTCCTCTTTAAAGAGACAGGCGCTAAAACGGAGCATTTCAGATAGAGGGTGAATACAGGTATATTCAGACAGACAGTATGAGAAAAAAAAGTTGTTTTTCAATGTTTTTTGAACATTAAAGCATGCAAACATGTTTTAGTAGAAACCCAAAATATGTAAAAAGTATGAACCTGAAAATGAGCATACTATGTCCCCTTTAAGATAATGTGAGATGCTTCAACAACACACGCAGCTTATGGTGAGTACAGTCAATGCAATTGGATATCACACTTTCATATAAATTGAGAGTAAGTGATCTGAGCGGCAGGTTAGTGGATTCAAGTAGAGAAAACTCAAAGTCTATCAGCAGTTGACATCAAGTTAGAGCGTGCAGTTTTTTGTTTTTTTTTGCTAGTGCTATCGCAGCAAGCAGAAACACAAGAAGAAAAGAGAGCTCATTGATCTGCTGTGATCTTAACACTGCAAAAGGCATGGGGTGTAACAAGCGGTATAGAATTTACAAGGTAAGCTTTGGCAACACAACAGCACGGGTCATCATAAGACGATGAATTACTCGAACACCTCGGTCTCGGAGGACCACTTGAGGCTCTCTCGCTGTGAAATAATTGGGTTGCAACAGTGAAACTGCTACTCCAGTTAGAGTGCAAAGGTGGCTTTTGCTTTGTTTTGCTGTTACAAGACCACAGACGCGGCGGTGACTATTAATCAATGGCTGACACGTGTAGCTGACGTCACAAAGAGGGAGATAACTGCGCGGATCTGAAAAACAGCTTTGGTGTAGTGCTATTTATGAAACTGAAATGGTTTGCTTTGGGGATAAAATCTGATTTCCAGAGTTTTTTGTGAACTTCTTGTAGATCAGATGTAACCAGTGGTGGATAAAGTATTCAGAACTTTGACTTGAGTAAAAATATCAATACTACATTATAAAAATACTCTGCTACAAGTAAAAGTCCATCCATCCATCCATCATCTGCAACCATTCGTGGGGGAGCTGGAGCCGATCCCAGCTGACATTGGGCGAAGGCGGGGTACACCCTGGACAGGTCGCCAGCCTATCCAAGTAAAAGTCATGTATTCAAAATCTTACTTAAGTTAAAGTATAAAAGTGTTAGCATCGTAATATACTGAAAGTACCACAGTAAAAGTACCCATTACGCATGAATGGCCCATTTCTGAATAATGCAGGTTGCAGCTGATGTGGCAACTTTTAATCACTTTAACAAACTACTGTAACAACTAACTAAAGCTGTCAGATAAATACAGTGGGGTAAAAAGTACAATGTTGGCTTCCAAAATGTAGTGAAGTATAGTATAAAGTAACATAAAATTATTTTTTTATTTTTTTAAATTGGTGATACATGACCAGAGAAAACAGAGAAAAGGGGCTGTGGCATTCACTTTCACTCAAAAGGTTCACAATCTACAACACCCAGAATGCACTGGGCTCTCTGTAAGTATGATACTATTTTCAGTGATAAAAGGTAGATAAAAATGTTAGACTTTACGGTGACATTTCAGAAAAAAAACCTGACGCCATTGCACTTACTCCACACACTATGTTTCATTTTGCCCCACTAGCTTTGGCTTTTTCCAGTTTCTTTTCGGGATCCTGAAATATGTCTCCAGCTGTCCTGTCCATATGGCCCAAAGCTTGGGTGTAACGTTACACATGCTTGAGCCCTTTCCTCTGTAACACTGGATTCAGCAACTTCATCCAAAAGAAACTGACCTAAATTCGCTGCAGCACAGCAACTCCACTTTAGTTTCCATCGATGCACATTTACCACAACGGCACCGCGAGTTGTCCCCGGCACGGGGCAGCTCTCACCGGCTAGCTTTGCATGACTCTTGGCTGTGGTGTCCTCATCCACCATAGATCGTAATTCCTCCGCACCTTACTCTGGTTCATATGGCCCAGTATGTCTGATTCCAGCATTACAATATTGAAATTGTTTTCCTCCATAGGAACATTCCCTTCTGCCATGTTTCTCCCAGTGGTTGTTTTGATCTTGGAGCGGTGAGGAGCGGGCATACAAAAAAAGTACAAAGTGCATTACAAACAGCCCAGAGCCGGCAAAAGTCTGACTTTGGCTGGTGAATTAAAAGGGGCCTTTGGGTGCTGGCAACATGGAGAGAAGTTCATTGTTCATTTGCATATACTACCAACATTGTAATGATAGAAAGCTGGTTGAAAATCAATAAAGTATCCCTTTAAGTCATCACTGTGCAGACTGGTCAGCAGGTCAGTTGGTGTTGGTCTCGGTGCATGTAGAGGCGGCAAAAGACAGTGAACCAACAGCATACAGATGTCTGATTTGACGGTTGCACACTGCGCAGGGATTGTGTTTCCAACACATCTGGCATTTTAATGTTTTAATTCATGACTGAAACCTCTGAATCACAATGTCGGTGCCAAAACTCTGCGAAGGTCTTCACTACAAGCCTTTTCATCTGCAGTGGACAGACTTCGACGCCCGTGGCAGGACCTGTGCCGTCTGCAACGAGGGACCGTCTTCCTTTGTTGTCAGAACACCTCTAAACATCTTTCACAGAAACAATTACCATACCATCTGTAGCTTCCTGCCAGCGTGCTGCTCACTGTCAGCATGTCAGCTTCTTTCCTCTCCTTCTTTCTCTCTCTGCCTCTCACATGCACTCCCTCACACTGAGACTGATGAGGAGCTAGGTCACCGTGAATTAAAATGGATGAGTTTAATTGCGTTAATAGTCTCTTTATACTCAGTTTTTTCAATGCATTTTACCCTGATGCCTTATAATGGAGCCCTGAATGGTGGATTGAATTGTCACTAATCTATTTTGTGATTTGCCTTGAGCATTTGGCAGAGCTGGTGTATTGATGAAGGACCTTGAGTACATTTCCTACAAAACCTCATAGTGCCAGTTTAATAAAGCACACCATTCCTGCTACATTGAGTATTGTCGGTGTGAAGGTGATGGCTAATTGCTCTAGTGTTAAAGGAATAGTGATATCCGATCAAGCGCTTTAAGAATACACGTGTCAACAGTTTATATGCATTACATCAAAGCCAAACTTTTAATTGGACAAACTCTTCTCAGAAAGAAAAGTGTTTTCTTTGTGTGTTTGAGGCTTACGGTTCGTTTTAATGGACAAGACTCACATATATACATTTCATCACTGCACAACCTTCAACAGAGTGTTTTCAAATGACGCAAAACCTTTTAGTGTATATATTAGAGGTCTGCACTTCTTCTTCAAGACCATGTAGTTGTTGAAAGTACAACCTGGCCATCAGTTGATTTGATTACTTTCCCTGTTGTGTTAGATTAAGTACGTGACACAGCCATCGCAGTTGTGTTGATTTGCACAATAGCTAACGTATTCAGCAGAAGCTAGCATTACGAGAAGCTAATCAACAACGACATGACTGGTTTGCTCAGTTAGGCCAAACGCCCACTGTAACATCTGAAATCACATCACATTTGCCGCAAGTAATTGACACTTTGACACCAGAACTGAACACATATTAAGGGCATGGGCCGGCACAATAGCAGATACAGTTTGTTTATGAGTATCCATGCTCATTCAATATCCTGTTGTTTTTAGTTCAGACTAAAAACGACTGAAACAATAACTTTGTTCATTATTTTATTGCGTTTAAGGACTGTACAGAAAAAAAAAAGATATATATACTGTATATACTATATATATATATGTTTGCGTTCAGCTTACAGTATTTACTCACTGACGGTGATAATAACTGTGCAGTTAGTAGCTCTTGGTTCAATGTTAGGGATGCATATTCTATATTTGCCATAAACTTTAATGTGGAATATGGTGGATATTGTGAAAGTTATTGTTCAATTTACATATTAAGGGGAGACGGGTGAAAAGGTTAAAAAAGTTGATTAATTCCAATTAATTTTTGTACAACAAGTTTTCAGAAAATATGTTTATATATGCAAATAAGGCAATATCTGTTGTGTTAATTTGCATACATTAGAGTCAAATATTTTTATAGAGGGGATTTCTGATATGTCTTTTTATCACCCCGTAAAGAAAATACTCTCAACAGCTATAAAAAAAAAAAGATTTTGCCATGTTATTATGAATAAAATGTTCTATATATCAGGCTATGAATGACATATGAACAAACCCCTCTGTGAAACCCTTCAGAATATAGATAGGAATGAAACTGGGAAGTTTGGTGTATGTAAGTGCTATTGAAGCGGATATTTCTGACTCAGACTGTGAGAAAAAACTTGTTTTGAGAAAACAGTTTGAAGATATGGGTTGTAAAATATACACTACAGGTGAATGAGGTAAAAAAAAAAAAAACTAATAGATATCACCATGAAACTTCCCCATCAACATTTTTTTTATTACATGTTTTCTGAAATGTTGTGGTTAAATATGCAACTGAGGCATTATCTAATGCTAAGTTTTGGTGAATTTAAGAGAAGTCTATTGACACAAATAGACAAAGTAGTGAAATATTTGTTTTACTTACTTTCTTTCGACTAGTCTGAAATAATGGAAGGGCCTTCCTTTTTCAAAAATTAACCACAAGGTTCAGCTGCCCTCCCCCATCCCATCGATTTTCATACTGTCCCTTACGTACTAAATTTACAGATACAACATCAGATGTCATGCACACTGCTGATATTTCAGGGCAACACATTGTAAATGTCAGGCATGTCTGACACAGATGGGACCGGATTTGTTGGAGCAAATCAACCCCACATAGAGTTGAATAGTCTCATCTTGATTGGCACAGCTATGTAGAGATGATTGAGACATAGTCCCGAACTCTAACTGTCTTTCTACCCCACAGGTACCCCAGTTACCCGGGTAACAGCCACAGACGCCGATGATCCAGTGTACGGGAACAGCGCTAAGCTAGTATACAGCATACTGGAGGGACAACCGTATTTCTCTGTAGACCCCAACTCTGGTGAGTGCAGCTCTGTGCTTGTTGGTGTTTTAGAATTATATGATGAGTCTCTATTCCACTGTGACTGTTGTGTTCCTCCACATTGAATTTAATTAGAAGACAAAGAAGCGCACACTGGAGGCCATTTTGGAGCATGCTTGATACATTGGATTCAAGAGTCACTGTGCAGCGTGGCCATGTCAAGTTGCTTACTGCAACCAGCTAACGTATTACACTATAAATAGCACGCTTTCTAATACAAGCAATAACACAGAGGTCCAGCGTGATCACCAAAAAAGGAGAAACAAAAGGAGGACACCTCTGAGGGGCAGGCCAAGCTCTTTGTGCTGTTATTCATTGTTTGCCTGACAAAGCCCGACGAAGATCTCCGCGAGATCCAAACGTTGCTTCATTAAATTTAATGGGAGCTATTAATACAGTGTGCAAATCCTTTGTCTGTTCCCAACCAATGGAGAGCATAATGTATTACAAAATGTAATGAATGAACGCCACGCCCATAATGGGACAAAAAGGAAAAGAAATAGGCTTAACAGTGAGACAGTGATTACATCTGAGGATTATTTCAGTAGTCCTTTTCTTCTAGACATAGGCCAGAACCTTTCAGTATTTCAACATTGTCCTTTTTTATTACCTGCTTCAACTTAGATAAATGAGCTTACAATGTCAACTCAGGTCAAGTGGTGGGCTATCCCTATTTGACAAAGTACTCTATAAGTACAAGGTGGAATGTGTATGATCTGGCCAGAATTTTTCTTTAAAACATTAAAAAACACAAACTAATATCATCGACAGAATGTGAAGAGGTTACAGTGTTGATGTTTTGTCAAAGACGTCTATGTTTAGGGCTGTCAATCGATTAAAATAGTTAATTGCGATTAATTGCAAATTATTCCCACATTTTTATCTTTTCAAAATGTACCTTAAAGGGAGATTTGTCAAGTATGTAATACTCTTATCAACATGGGGGTGGACAATTATGCTTGATTTATGCAAATGTATGAATATATGTATTATTGGAAATCAGTTAACAACACAAAACAATGACAGATATTGTCCATAAACCCTCACAGGTACTGCATTTAACATAAAAAAAATATGCTCAAATCATAACATGGCAAACTCAAGCCTAACAGGCAACAACAGCTGTCAGTGTGTCAGTGTGCTGACTTGACTATGACTTGCCCCAAACTGCATGGGATTATCATAAAGTGGGCATGTGTGTAAAGGGGAGACTCGTGGGTACCCGTAGAACCCATTTTCATTCACATATCTTGAGGTCAGAGGTCAACAGTGTAAGGTCCTACCCCAACTGTGAGGTTTATTTTAAGCTTTCAGGACCCAACTGTAGAACAACTCAATGTATAGACATGTTTAAGCAAGCAGTATTCAGTACAAAGTTCTAATGCAAGCTTTGCGTTACTAAAATGAAATATTTTTACACCATATGCACCGTTCTTTTTCCAAGCTGTTCACTGAAGGCAACAAGGTTTTTTGAAAAGTACTGAATGTCAGTTACCATTAGATCGTGACCAATCCTTGACGGGATAATTAATTATCATAATTAATGAAGTTACCTCTGCTGTGCCACGTGCATAAAAATGCCCATTGTTAATTTGGAGATCCTGGTATCGTTCCTGCTGCTGTGTGATGGCTACAGGTAGAAATATATAAATAGACACATTTTTCAGTGACGTGTTAACACGATCGGTAAAATGTTCTAATCTAATAGATTACAGACATAATTAAAAAAGGATAAACTTAAAATAAATGAAAGGTATTTATTGGTTTTAAAAGGTCTTATGTGAGGTGAGGTCTGTGTGTGTGCGCCTCCGTCAAATCAACCCACACTAATTGTGGTGTTGAGTTGCAGTGTGAAAAAAAAAGCCTTATATTCTTACATATTCCTTTGTGTGGAGGTAGCAGTTATTTTATACAGCTAGTGTGTATCTTTCATTAAGGAGTGGGATTGTGGCTTTTGTTTGGGCGGCGAGAGACAGACCTTGAAAGCTGCTGTATCACGTTAAAAAACAATATTAAATCAAGAGCACAAATTAAGTTATCTGTACGCACAAATCATTAAATTCAGAGCACTTTTTTTCCTCTCAATAACACCTCCTGGGCTCCATAGTAGGGAAGAAATGCCAACTGGATGAAAAAAAGAAATGACAGAAATCAATCTTTAAGTAGATGATGAATAATTATACGAAGAAAAAAAAAAGTGGAGATCACAGGATAACAGAATATAAATATATGAATATGTAAAGTAAATCAGTGGCTGTGAAGTCTGGGCTACTTGGTAAAATGTGACATCTAAACGTGAGATGAAACACCAACAAGACATCCTGATTAAATGAATATGCATGCACATTCTGCTGTATAGCAACGGAAGCTCCTCGAAGCTGGCATTCAGGCCAGAGGGTCATTCTTCTTGCAGTATCTGGGATAAAAGGGATCCATCCAACACATTTATTATAATTTATTAATATTTATAGTTTAATTAAAATACAGTGTAAATGCATGTATATAATGCTGTATAGGTTTTGGCAGCAGAGCTCTCTGTGCACCATGGATCTAAAGGAAACAGAAAGACAGATGTGACCGTGAGAGGGTGGTTTTAATATATATGTGCACTGCCCACATGTGCAACAGGTTGCACAGGTTCCAGCAGGCAGAGTTACAACAGCTTCCCCACCTGCTGGCCCACCTGAGCTAATTTCACTCTGGCGCTGTGCATTAATCTAAAATGCATACATTTTCTGAGAGAGCAATAACAGGGATTTACAGTAAAACAGTCAGAAGACCACATGGCAACTGTGTTAACGAGTGTTTCTGTTCACCTCCATGTAGATATGTCTACATCACCTCTTTCCGGCAAGCCCGTAAGGGACAACATTAGTAAATGAACAATAAAAAGGGGAGCTGACAATGTTGGTTATAGATTTAAAAAAAGTTGTGTAACAACAACAGGACCGCAGGAAAATCAGCCCATCTGTTTGTTGAAATGCTTGTAGATTACGGCTGCATGAAGCTGCTGTTAACTCAGACTCCCGGGCTCTCTATCCATTCCCTCTGCAGCTGCACACTTACGTTTCAAAACATGAACAGTACGCTGGGGGTAAAATGTGTATCATTGGGGCAATATGAGTGTATAGATTCAATTAAAACAGGAAATAATGCAGGGGGAAAATGTTACTATAGGTAAAAAAGTAAAAAAAGCACCCAGACAGCTGATATGATGATACAGAATTAACACTGTGTATGTGGCTCCCAATAATAACGTAATGTTTTAATCTCACAGAGATCTTCGTCAGGCTTCTCAGACAACAGTTGCTGACATCGCTAATGGAAAGTATTATATACACGCAATATTACTCTCACGCGATTGCAATCTGGAAAAATGCAATCACTCTTGCCCCGCTGAATAAGCCTGATACACGTGTATCCTTTCACAGGAAGTATAGGCGACGCATGTTGGCGAATGAGGACAAAAGTACGCCTTTATCAGTGGGATACATCGGGACAAGTGCAATGGCTTCTCCATTATGTTTTCCCTGGTTTAGCTAGGTCAAATGATCATCAGTGACAGGCTGTATAGTTCAGCACCCGACCCGACTGTTATCAGTTTATTAAATGTGCGTTATCAGTCTTTGTAAGCCTCATACATGTGGGCCAGTAGGGGCCTGCTACACCTATACTACACTGTAAAAGTGAAAGCAAAACTTAAAAACAATACGCTCTAACTAGGGCTGTCAATTGATTCAAATGTTTAATTGCGATTAATCGCATAATTGTCCATAGTTAATTTCAATTAATCACAAATTATTCACATATTTTGTATCTGTTCAAATAAAGGGAGATTTGTCATGTATTTAATTCTCTTATCAACATGGGAGTGGGCAAATATGCTTGCTTTATGCAAACGTTTGTATATATATATTATTAGAAATCAATTAACAACATAAAACAATCAAAAACATTGTCCAGAAACCCTCACAGGTACTGCATTTGGCATAAATAAATGAATATGAATAAATAAATATGCTCAAATTATAACATGGCAAACTCAAGCCCAACAGGAAACAACAGCTGTCAGTGTGTCAGTGTGCTGACTTGACTATGACTTGCCCCAAACTGCATGGGATTATCATAAAGTGGGCATGTCTGTAAAGGGGAGACTCGTGGGTACCCATCGAACCCATTTTCATTCACATTTCTTGAGGTCAGAGGTCAAGGGACCTCTTTGAAAATGGCTATGTCAGTTTTTCCTCACCAAAATTGAGTGTAAGTTTGGAGCGTTATTTAGGCTCCTTCGCAACAAGCTAGTATGACATGGTTGATGCCAATGGATTCCTTCGGTTTTTGTAATTTCAGTTTCCAGCTGTAAAACTGAGCCCACTACAACCTAAAAATCGCAAGTTGCAACAAATGTGCGTTAACGTGTCATTAGCCCGTTAACTTTGACAGCCCTAGTTTCAACACGTTGTAAAACTGAATGAAATGTTACATTTTGAACACAAAACAGTTGTGTTTAGACAACAAAACCACTTACTTGAATATAGGTAAACAAATTGTGTTGCGGCTTAAAATAACTGCATCTATGTTTGCTTTCGGTGATCAACCATGCAAATCAATGATAAAACATACTAGTGGGCATAGCAGGCACGTTCTGACCCAATTCTTTGAGGCTCATAACCACTAATAATGTCCATTTAATGGCCTGATAACAGTTTAACCAGCTGTTCAACAATGCGATGCATGAAATTCATTATTAAAACTACGAAATTATAAGATTCATACGGGCATCACTGAGTTGCATGCTTCCACGAGCTGATTGGTCGCCCTAAATGCTAAATGGGCCAGTACTCATATGCTACTGCGGAACATCATTGCGTTATGAATTCAAAATAATAATAATGACTTCTTCCTTTCACATGGCGAACTCTTCAGCAGCGTCACCATGCATAAAGTTATCTCAAAACAGATTCCAGATTGGATCTTTAATTGCTTTTTCGGCTGACTTTTTAACATGTGTCTGTAAGCAATATGATTAAATAATGGCGAAATTACATTAATAAGAAATGAGATGGAAATCGACCGCTGACAATTTGGGAAAACAGCACACAATAAACAAGCTTCGAGAAAAGGGAGTCTCCAAATTTATGTGCATAATTAGGGCGAACACTGAGTTCGACACGTAGAAATTGGGCTCGTCCTCGTCGCTACAGGCGCCGCAATCTCCGAAGCATCTGCAGACGGGAACGTGGCTTTAGAAAAGGCACTGAACGGACAATTTAAGGATTAGCATTCATGCTCTGTGTGATTGCGCGTCACATGCAGATGGCTCATTCAAGTGAGCCAGATGTTTTAATGAATGTTAATGAAAAATAAAAGGTAAGGGGAAAACAACCATTAGGATGCGTTTGACACTTACAACGCCACATTGGAAATGAAAAGCATTCAATAAATAAATAAACACCGTGCCCCAATTCATCACTTGGTTAATGGTCGGTGAAGAAGAAGAAGGAAAAAAAAGTTGAGGCAAATATCTATGGAAATGAGTGTTTGTCTATCCTCCCTTTTCAGTGATTAGGAATTAATTTGAATAATTAACGATGATCAACAGAGATGAGAGTGTTGCTTCTAGCATGATGACTGAAGTGTGTGTGTGTGTGTGTGTGTGTGTGTGTGTAAGAGAGAGTACGAGTGACTTGTTTGTGTTGTTCTTATTTATGGGTTCATTTGGCTCATAATGTAGCATGTAGATAGTTTAAATGTTGCTTTTACACACCAAGAATACGCCCATATGAGTTTGATTATTTCAGTACGTAGAGCAGAGATTAGAATAAGGTGGGAGGATAAATTCTTTATTCAATTGGACGACCATTTTTTTTGTCTTGGAGTCCTTCACGCATCTTTTTGGGTGCACATTCACAAGGACAAGTAAGTCGATACACTACAGACTGTATATGTGTTTCAGCCTAAGAGTGCTTAAAAAAATGTAACTTTTTTTTCTATTCATTTTAAGTTTAAAAGCACCCTAGTGTTATCTTTATTTGATTGATTTACTGCATGTGGAACTGAACACTTGGCCTTCACTTTGTCTATTGCTGTGCTTTATTAAATGACATGATTATTTTTCTGATGGGTAATAGTAGTAGTAGTAGCAGCAGTAAAATAGATATATTCTCTCCCTATTTCATTGCCTCTTGAAAGAAGTTTTAAATGAGGACATTCATTTAATCATTCTTTTGAATAAAAATGTTCAATGTGTTGTTGGATCACTCATCTATTACTGCATTCACAATGTGATGCCACTGGTTCCGGCATCTATACCTGTACGTGGCATTCAAAGATAACTTGATTTTGAACTGATGACATGCTACAGAAGAAGTCCTTTACAGGAAATGGCACATTAGTCTGTAGTAAAACATTCTCGCATCTCAGTGAATAACTTTTTGGCAAACAAAAGAATATATATATATATATATATATATATATATATATATATATCCATGCATAGCTCATATAACATAGAACACTCAGTACAAGTATAGTACAATCCCAGTCTGTGGCAATTGAAATGGTTACCGCTGTAATACTTTTCTTCTTTTTGGGGTCTCATAAGCTCAGAAAAAAGCAAAAAAAGGGGAAAAAATAGTATTTAAAGGACAAAAATAAAAGGTCTTGCTATTTTTTTGACATACTGTATGGCAGTGGGGCCTGTGGGACCCAGGCAATGACGAAGTAAATCCAATGTCAACAAAAAAACAAGGGTCAAAATCAATACATCACATTTTGTGGACGGTAAGGCCTCCAAACTACAAGGTTGAGACATAATGTGAAAGTAAACTCATGGTCTTGAGTGTGGGATAGGTGGTGTATATTCATGTGACCAACTGGTCCAAATTGATTTGTTGTGCTGATCCCATAGTCACCAAATGTACCATGTTTTGAGCAATAGGAATGATGGAAATGGCAGCATGTAATGCTCAACATGCATTCATACCTAAATGACAGAATAGGTTGTTTGTCAATGACTCTTCAAATAAGGATGGGACGGTAAAGGGTTTTATCACAATAGAAAGTACTCACAATAGGTTGATTGTGGTGAATTTTACAATATCTGGATAATCGTATATCATGGTAGAGAAGTAAAAAATAAAGCCTGACTTAAAAAAAAATTAAATAAAGAAATATAGATATTATAATGTAAGAAAGAACAGACTAATTTTTAAATATATTTGATTTACCCTTTAATTATGCAGGGAACCTTGTGATTTAGGATTACCTTATTTAAGATTATTTATTTATTCTAAAATAAAAAATAATAGAAAGGATGTGTGACCTATATATGAGGCAATAACAAAATATTTGTTTCATAACAAAATGTAGGGCAAAGTGATTTTAGTATGTTTTAGTGCAATTTTAGGAGTTTTAAGCATGTTTTGGTGATTATTGTGATAATATTTTGAATCACAATGTCCCATGCCATCTCCCAGAACGACATACAGTATATGACTGTTAGAGAGTACCAGCAACAGGCTGTGAAACCACCACAGTTTTAAACATAAAACAACATAAATATAACATAAATATAAACTACTTGGTTAGATTGAGATAAAACAAAACAAAACAAAATCTCAGTGTTAATAAAAGCTTTTGCATTTGATAAGATACTATTTAATCAATTGTTTTAACAGCAAGCTCTTTCCTAAAATGCAGTCCTGCTGATGAGGTTTGGTAAATACCCAAACCTCCTCCTTTATGTTCTCTAGTTGTTCAGATCATCACTGCTGTGTGACCTCCAAAAGCAAAACTGACCCTGAAATTGTGCTACATCCCGAAGGAAAATCTATCACAGGAATTAAAAAATGCAGGCGCAGACAACATCCTAACCCCTCCCACGTTTCTCATCACAGCCCAGCGTATTCTCATTGTCTGAGGCAGCTCAGGACCGAGGCAGGGTGTCATGCCAAAGCCTGGCTTTTATGAGGGGTTTTATATTCATTTGATGATCCTGCGGGCCTCTGTTTCCTGAGTGGATTATCCGTATATGCCGGTGCTGAGCCCTTTTTATATTCAGTGCCGTGGCAGAGTCAATAAGGTCCATTCTGCATACAATATTCAAGATTATACAAGACAGACAGCATAATTCACACTCGATCAGAATACAAATGACTGCAGACGGCGGAACAACACATTCAAAAACAAACACAGCTGATTCTCAGTGTTGGGACTGGCTCAGTCATGACCACATTGCATTGCTCACACAGACTGCGAACAAACCTGTTTTTTTTACCTCTGCTTTATATGGAGTTTTGTAAGGTCATGGTCTAAAATAATGCAACCTACAAACTGAGGAGTAAGGCGGGCGTGAAGGTTACAGTACGCCTCGCTTTTTCTCCTTGCGTGCATGTGCACACTCGCATCATTAAAGTGATGTGCAGAGTATATCAGTCATGTTTATAATTGCATTAATGTGTTATGAACTGTTTCCACCTCCAGCGACCATAAAAATTGCTCTCCATGGGATGGATCGGGAGATGAGAGAGGAGTACCTGGTGGTCATTCAGGCTAAGGACATGGGAGGTCACATGGGGGGCTTGTCCGGAACCACGACGGTCACCGTCACGCTAACGGACGTCAACGACAATCCACCAAAGTTCTCTAAAAGTAAGTAACTTTATGACCTTAAACGTTCCAAATCTAATTAGATGGGGAGACAAATTACTTCTGCTCTAAATGAGTATTTCTCTGATTGGTTATAATTGGGGAAAATAAATGTTATTTTGTAAATTTCATCAAACAGGCTCCTCAGAAACTAATTCTAACTGCCTTAAAGTCTAATGATGATGCAGTACTGTAATATGCTTCCATGATTTTGTTTAATTGAATCAACATTTCTCAAAACCAAAGAGGTATGTCTGTTTCTCCCCAGGTTTGTACGAGTTTGTGATCCCTGAAGACCTACCAGTAGAGAAAATGGGCGGCAAGGTGAAGGCAAATGATAGAGACATCGGCGACAATGCCAAGTCAACGTATAACATCATCGAGGGAGACGACCAGGGCATGTTTGAGATCGTCACCGACACGCAGACGCAAGAAGGGATTCTTCGATTGAAAAAGGTAGGACCTTGAAATCAAATGGAAAGTCAACTCCTCATGCTCGCTGTAAGTCACCGACAGTCAAATACAACAGGGCCGCGGACTGTGTGATGAAGTAGTTGTGAGCTAACTGTAATGTGTTTTGCAAGGTGATCTTACTAATGGTAGCAAGAAAGGTAGCTAGCTTGAGGCAGCAGCAGGGGCCATAATGTATTGAGCAAAGTTTACTCCGGCCGGTGGGCGGTGCTTGGTTTTGGCTCGAGTGCTTTCAACCAGTCTGTATATAAGAACTGGACACAGTCACTGTGATGTCATCCATTAGTTTGTGGACTGCCGTTTTGAAGCCTTGAGTTCAAGATTTTGGCTGTCACCATCTTGGTTTTTCAGTTGCTGCCAACCAGAAGAGACACGAGAGGGTGGAGCTAAGTACAACCAAACATTGACTAAGACATTTCCATTCGACCAACAAGTTTATAATTGAGTTTCATGAACTGAAAACACACTGTGAAAGGGTTAAAGTTCTAAGATGAAGAACGGTAATAAATCAAGTGAGAAGTAGGGTCATTTTCTCATAGACTTCTATACAATCAGGCTTCTTTTTGCAACCAGAGTCGCCGCCCCCTGCTGGCTATTGGACATAATGCAAGTTTAAGGCACGTTTGAGGATGTAGCCCGCTTTTTTAAATAGGCGGCCATGTCATAAACTTTATCATTTTAGAGTTAAACAGTAGGCAACACTAAAATATGTTTCTGAAAACATATGAGGTGATAAATAGTCATTACAGTAACAGAATATTGAATAATATTTGATCAGCTCTGCCTTGTTTGACAGTTTGATGAGCAGTGATTGACAGCCCAGAAATTACACGGCTCTGATTGCTGATTGGTTGTTTTTTTGTTTGGGTACAGGGAAATCTTGCAAATGCCATTAGGGGCACTAGACAGATTATCTGTCTCATGCACTACTGTCAGGATATAGTGACTGTGTTATAAAAGTTAACTTTTTATCACATTTGCTCAAAGTTATCAACTGAAGCTTTTACGACTTAAGCAAAAGCTGTATAAAATGTATGTTTTTAATTCTGAATGGTGCGCTAACATAAGTCCATATTCCTCTCCCTCTCCAGAAATTCTGTGCCTTAGTTTTTGGGAGAAGGTTTCACTCTAAAGTATAACATTAAATATTAACACGCTGGGGCCTGCACCTTGAGTATCTTGGAGGCTGAAGAAGCAGTTTTCTTTTTTTTCTCCTTCCATTTAAAACAAAAAAAGAAATAAAATCTATGAAAAAAAGATGCAATAAATTCAATCACTTCCACGTGGGTTTTGCTTGAAGTAAAGTATGAGTTTTCTAGCTGGACTTTATGTGTGTGTGGACATCCAAAAGCAAATATGTGGAAACTAAGAGATCTGAATTGCTTTTTTTCTTTCAGACAAGATAATCATTTTTACATTAGAGTCTTGCCCGTTTAGCTGTAGACGCCTTAGCTCACGGCAAATAGTTGCATATTGTAAATTGGTCCAGCCCTCGTTCTAACTTTGGTTCAATTCAGTTTTGCTGACTCCCTCATTACCATCACCATAAGAGCAGATGGACTACACCTAAAGTTGCCAGTTGTGGGATTTTTTTTGTGATGCTAACACATCCACATGTGAGAGCTGCACTCTTCAACCGCCGGCCTCAAAGCAACGTCGCTGAAGCAGTTGCTGGTTAATTGCTTTGCTTAAGGGAACATTAGTGGTAGTTTTTCTGAGAAGAAAATACAATGCACATTAAATTTGTTCAAGATATTCCCGTGTGTATGGTCCTGAGGAAAGCAAGCTAACGTTACAAAACCTGAATCGCTAACCTTGAGGCAAAAACATTAGCGTATAATGGCGTGGCACAATGTGCTGTCGGTGAAGTGTTCCCATCAATAGCATTGCATTCATCGGCTAATTTTGAAGTGCAGCCAAGACACATGCTTTGCTGCTGATTTTTACACCATTCCACAATGTAATAAGTTTCTAGATATGCAGTATGTCCTCCAGGATAAAAGCTGTAGAGGTTTGAGCCTGGATATCTTTGCTTGCCTGTAGACATTTAGAGAACCCAATCCCTTATTTCTCTCAATACGGAATGAAGTGTGCAGAATTTACATTTGAAATGTGTTTTAATAACACTGTTCGAACACGTGGTATCAAAGACACCACAGCTGTTTATATATGCATGCATTCTATACTCTAAGTCTATAGATGCTCCGCTCGGTGGAGGATGTTCGCATATATTGAATCATACACGTGATTGATGGATGGGCGTTCTTAAGTCTTTTGAGTCATGCTTGGTTCAGCGTCTGGAGAGAAAAAGCTATACATCACTCAAACGCGGAATGCCATTGTGTTGTGATGTAAAATGGCATTACCCCAAGGACATGTGGTGTGACTTTGTCAAAGTGTGAACAATGAACTGTGTGGGAGGTGGAATGTATAAGGGCTGAGGCAATCTGCCGGGACTACAATTCACCACCGACTAAAGAAAACATCAGTGCCGGAGAACAAACTGGACGCAAAGCCATAAAATCTCCAACTGTTGACAAAGCAAATGTCAAATGTGTTAGTCTTTTAGGCAACCTCCACTCCCGTGTCCCGCGGAGAGAGCCTCCTCGCTCTTCCTCGCGTCTGCTCAGCTTTCTTTCCTCGCGGCCCCAAGTCGTTTGCCTGCATCGCTAAAGCGAGATAGATGATAATGTGTTGGGAAAAGTAGCAAAAGGGTTTTGCACACTTTATGTTTTTGCATCCCTCCAGACGGCAGCGTCTCAAGTCGGAGTTCAAAGAAGCATGCGTTTGCTCTTTTGTTCTATATCCTCACCGGTGCTATCCTCCAACCGGGGTGACAGGAGAAGAGATTTCGGTGTAACTCTTTCCCATCAACAGCTGCACACAGCTATGAACTGAGCCTAGAATTCAAATTATTACAGAACCTTTTGCGGCAAGGTTAAAACATATCGATCTAAACTGAGGCTGGAGAGGCACAAACCGGGCGAGAGATTCTTTGCTGTTTGGGTTTTAAGCTTTTTATCTGCCAGCCCCCAGGCCTGTCGAGGGATGTTAGTGGGATGCTGAGCTTTCACCCCTGCAGCCAACGCTGAACTTTGAAGTCTCTAAATGGCCTGTGTGTGTACACACTGATTTGATGCTAACGCTTGAGAGAGACTGAAAAAATGACACAGCTGGGGCGTGGGGTGGGACACGGCGGTGAGAGGTTGTTAACACGGGAGGAACTAGAATGTCTCTTTGTTGCCGAAGTCTGCCGTCTCCCATTTAGAAATCGAGCCTCATTCAGTTAAGCCATGTTGCTCACCGGGAACACGTCAGAATTTAAACTGGCTATGCAACCTTGACTCCAAAATGTCCGGCACATAGCTCTACTGTTTTCCTTTTGCACTCATGAATCTCTTAATAGTCAGCAGTAGCTGTTCAACACTATGCATACTAATACAAATCAAAGTGGCTCTCCCTGGATTACTCATTCAAAGCGCTGTGTGCGCTTATTGAATTAATCATTTGGATGGGTCAAAATATGACTATTCTGATTCCAAGGGGAGGATATCATACAGTATTTAGCCTTTTTTTTTTGATTTTGTAATTTATATTGATAACAATTAGTCAAATTTAACTAGGCTAATCAGAGAAGCTGTTTACCACTGTGTTTTCTTTAAACCATACAAGTGGATTTGGTGTAATTAAATATGCCAACAACAGTGAGACTCCCCCTCTCCCCTTTCCCCTCTCTGTTAGGACACTGGAAACAAATATAATGAGTTGTTTCCACAGGCTGTCAAGTGGGAAATAAATATTTTGATAAGGGGGGAAGCCAATTTTCCTGGAATTTAATGTGGAGTAGTTTGCTAAATCGCTTATGTAAATGTGAAAAAGCAACTCGCAAAAAAATACTCTTAAAGCTGCATTCTGCAATACTGGTATTCTGTTCAAATTATTATGTATAATCATAGACTGTATATAAGAAGTGGACGCAGTCACCGTGGGGTCAACCATTGGTTTGTGGACTGCCGTTTTGAAGCCTCGATATTGACTTTTTGGCCGTCACCATCTTGTTTTTTTGCAACCAGAAGTGACACAAGAGGGTGGCGCTAAGTACAACCGAACGCTGAATATAACGTTTTTAGGCAATCGAAATGTCACAATTAACTTCCATGAACTGACAACACACTGTGAAAGAGTAAAAGTTCTAAGACAAAAACACAGACAATTCCCAGACTGGACAACGTCGTGGTAGAGACCTGTCAATCATAAGGTAGCCAC
>CAKAOI010027303.1:0-17950 GCA_916701655.1 Sebastiscus albofasciatus | reverse complement strand
AGACTAGAGACCTAGAGCATTCAGAGGATGGATGGATCAAACTAGAGACCTAGAGCATTCAGAGGATGGATGGATCAAACTAGAGACCTAGAGCATTCAGAGGATGGATGGATCAGACTAGAGACCTAGAGCATTCAGAGGATGGATGGATCAGACTAGAGACCTAGAGCATTCAGAGGATGGATGACACACAGTGCTGCATCTCAAATGAATCGTCAGGATCCCAGCTTTCAGATGATGTACACCACTTCTATGTGACATCTACTGTTGGCCTGCTATCTCCCCCTCAAGAAAGACTAGAAAGCGTCTCTATTGTGGGTCTCGGAGGGTTTAAGCTAAAATGAAGACCTTCATGTGTCGGGCCTGTCTTCACGCTGTTGCACTGTTCACCTCTCTGCTGAATGAAAGCAGGAGGGGATACTTTATGCGTGACGTCTGGAGGAGAATGATGGCTGAAATGCGGCGAGGAGATGCAATAAAAGCCCGTTAATCCATCACGGCTGCCCCTGAGCGGTGCAGGAAGCCCGTCGTGGTCCCTGCAGGGGACCGGGGCTGATTTATCCGGGTCAGGGCCGACACATTTCATCCTGCCTCTTTAGCGTCCTCTCATATTATTTCACCTCATCGTGACATCAACACCGGGAAAATATATTTTATCCTAAGTGCTTTTGCAAATCTCTTTTTGTGTAATTTAACTGGACTCGTGCTTTTTGCAGGAGGAGAGCAGTATGAAACCTGAGGACCAGGGTCCACGCTCCAGGTTTGGTCCGAGTACTGAAGACCTGGCGAATGCTTCAAAACAGGTCCGAACTGCTGACACAGTGGGAGCTGCTTTTATTTAATGTGTCTCTGTTGGAGTGAGGAATGGGAGGATGAGGAGGAGGAGGAGGAGGAGAAGAAGAAGAAGAAGAAGACTAACTCTGATTTCTGAATCTCTCCTCCAGGACGTGATCGGACTTTCTCACATTCAGGTTCCACAGAAGCCGGTCCGCAGGAAGTACCACCCAGAGAGGGAGAACCTGGAGGCCGTCCCTCCACCTGCCATGCCCTTCCCCACCCCCACCAAAGCTGCTCAGAAGTCAGTTAATCATCTCACTCTGTAGTCCTAAAACACAACTAAACCTGACTGAATGTGGGTTTTATTGAGTAGAATTATCCAAAGAGAGACGACTACATGGTGACTGATGTTAAAGATGCTCTAATCAATGTTTGTATTATTAAGAATTATATATATATATCAACTTTATATGTCCCCCAAGTGCCCAAATACAGGTTTAAGAACTTCTTAAAGGCACAATCAGTAGGACTTCCTAATCTCAATCATCACTTGTGACCCTGTGACGTTTCTCGGCGGCTACCTCTATAAAAACGTAGCGACCGGAGGTCTGTACTACGAAGCGAGCTCAACATCTCCAGGGTATCTTCGCATTATCTGGCTTCACTAACCCTAACGGTACGTGTCCACAGGGGCGTTTTTTATCGCGAGGGGACGCGACGCTTCCCAGCATTAGACGCTTGGTGTGCTGTTCCTAGAAACAAGGCACTTGGCTCCTGATTGGACGAACGCTTTCCCGCCGTTGGCTGCTGCTCCCAGTTTTCAAACCGGAACCAGTCTGGAGGCTCGTTTGGAAACTTTCTTTTCTTATTTCACGTAAATAGTTCACTGAAATATGTTTCTGAAACATTTGAGGAGAGAAATAACCCATGTTGATGAATCTGTCTTTATTTTAGATCAACAACGTTTAGTTTAAAAGATCCTCGGGAGTTTGGAGAGGCGGCGAGTCGCGTCGGACGCCCGTGATTTGCAAGCACGGAGGCTGCTGACACGGACCATAACAAACGAGATCACGCTAAGCGGTCCTACGAAGCTGGTTATCAACTCGGTAAATCAACCCAGGGTTTCTCAGTCTGGCTGTGAGCGCGTTCACGTTCATGAACGGGGCCGTGTCTGCAGCATCTGACCAATCACAGACATGGACAAGTCTACAGACTACAGACAGACAAGCAGAGCGGCACATTTTATAAGGGAAGAGTAAACTATATTAGACAAATATGAAGAAGTTAAACACTTAATCCAGATTAGAAGTAACACAGTTGAAGCTGCCAAATGCAGGAAGGAAAAACTCCCGAAGTGTGAGTGCGTAAATTAACAGATTTATTAATTTAACGGAACACTCAAAAGTCAGATCTAGTCGTCTAGATGGGACACTTCATTATTGTCTTTGACAAGATTGTGGCCTTTGTGAGTATTTCATCCTTCCTGCAGCTGTGTCCCGTCTCCGGCGTGTGAAACGGACTCAAGACCAAGTAAAAACAATAAATCTAAAAACATAATTCAAAGCGGTAATCACCCCCAGCATCCAGCCAGCTGTCCTTCCTGCATTAGTCAGTTTAATCTGTGTTGTTTTTAGTCTGGATTATGACTGTAGCTTCTTCATATGTGTGTAATATTATCATAAGATCCCCACACTGAGCTCTGATTGGTCAGTAGGAGGTGCTTTTATACGAGTTGATCTCTTATCTGGAACATAACCTGCTCCGGAGCAGGTTAGCTGTTCAGCATCAGTTACCATGGTAACGATCTAACCCGGTAAGAAGTGAACCACCTTCGTAGGACGGAAAACCCTGAAGGGATTAACCCTGAAGTTACCTCGCTAACGCTAAATCTCCTGCTTCGTAGTACAGACCTCTGGTGCCAGATTGTACGCATCCAAGATGCAACCCCGTCTCCGACAAAATGACGTTCCCATACAGCTAAACTGCATCCTCTCATGGGAGGAGGGGGGGGCACCTTTGAATGTTGTGTTTAACAAACCGCAACCGACAAATCTTCCTCAGTGTGCCTTTAATAGTACAGCGATGGTTAACCCCTGGAACTCATCCTCCCTGACTCACCGTGATGACTCTAACATGTGTGCTCCTCCTGGCTCCTTATTGAAGTAGAAGGTGACCATCAGTAACGGTGGTGACAGAGAGCGATGGCTGCTTGATTGATGTTAATCTCCTGTGCTTTCATCTGCAGCGCACTAACCCATCGTTACAGAGTGTTCACTTTAACTCGAGACATTTAATCCCATCTCCAAACACCGTGTTTAGACCCAAATATGAAAGAATGGAGACGTTTATTCATATATTATCTTAAAGATGTTCTCTGAATAGTGTCAGTTTTGTCATACTGCTTTATCTTTTTAGAAAATGAATTGAAAAGTGTATAATAATTGTCTCTCAGGCTGCCGTCCAAACAGAAGAGGGAGATCCAGCTGGCGATCCGTAAAAACAAGGAGAGCAACGCGGTGTTGACGCGCCTCAACAGCGAGCTCCAGCAGCAGCTCAAGGTCAGCATATCTTCTGTTTCTCAACCAGACCAGTTTATGTGCTCGGTATTATCCTGCTGAGGGTGTGGTGGACTACATTAGTGGCTGGCCACAGAGACTTTCTGACATTCCCTGCCCCTCCGCCTCCTCTGGAACAAAAACCAGCTCCACAGCTCGTAGAAAAAGACTTTGAAATGGTGACACAGAGAGCGCTCGACTCACAGGACTTTAGGGATTTGACACGCCACATGTCCACCACAAGCGTGAGAGCGCGGTAGCGTGGTAGCGTTCGTGTTAACACTGTTTGGAAAAGTTTGAATTCTGCGCGTTTCTCAAATGAGTGCGACAAACAAATGCTCCCGCCAGTGAAAAGCTGCGAGCTCAACTGTCTGCTCCCTCTACCCATCATTCAGAGCTGAACTAATGGCTCAGACTGAGCTGTTTGTGTTGGAGATCTGCCTCCAGCTCACACACTCTCCCATTTGGAACACATGCCGCATGCCTGTCATTCTCCTCGTAAATGATCCGGTAGAGAAACCCCCCACATGCAGCGCTTCTATAGTTTTTAATACAACAGAGACTAAAGAATGAAACAGGCTTTGATAATTCATCCTCCACAGGTTGTTTGGTAATCTGGGATGTCGTTTATTCTCTCTCTAATTCTGCTAGTTTCTCAGAGCATCTGAGGAATTTTGCAGAGAAAGGCATTTGTGTGTCTTTATATAGACTCCAGCCTTGTTGAAATACCAAACACTGGCATTCACAACTGTCCCCTTTAAAATAGAGCCGGGGCTGGTCAGGCATCCAACGACAACAGGGTGTGTGAGCAGAGATAGGAGCAGCTCTCCGTGGACTTCTCCCCTGAAGTTGAAGTAGCATTTGAAATAAAGACACCGGAGTAGTGACAGTTCAAGACGGTCTTAATCAAACACATTCAGTCATTTCTGCTCTTTAAAGGGACTATTAGTAACTTTCAGAAATGCTTCTTAACAGCGACACCTGTGGCCGTGAAATCAACGAAAGTTAGCGTCGGCTCGCGCTTGTGCTCGCTCTAAATATACCTGAACGAGCATCGCTCAACACAGTGAGGAGACACACGTCAGCTAAAAGCACAACATCACTCTATATTTCAGCTGCTTGGCAGTAATGTTAGCTGACCAGACCAAGGTCTCTCCATGAATCAATGCTGATCCTAGTGTTGGCTTCTCCTGCCTCAGCGCAGGCTTCAGCAGCGGGGCTCTGCAGCGAGAAACTCGTCTCCCTCCGCCCACAGCCGGAGTGAACAGGGAGACACCGGCACCCGGCCGGTAACGAGACGATAAAACCTCTGTTGGTCTGGAGGAGCTGCAGCAGTTATTTCTGCACAAACGTCCACTGAACATTCACTAGATATTCTCAGAGCTAAACTAACTCTTCTGCAGTGTGGAGTGAGTGCGCGTTCACGTCTAGAGGTGGAGCGAGTACGCGAGAACGCGTGCATATGCGAGCACGCATGTGTCCTGACCCGCTACATTTATACGCTTAAAAAGTTACAAACAGTCCCTTTAATAGGCTCACATCACAATAGACATACGCTTACACGTTTCAGCACGGAGCCTTCTACAGAGCGTTGTCGTTGTCAATGTCAGTAACTGTCAGCATCAATTTTGATAAATGAAAATAGGTTGGAGGTGCATGAAACTTCGCAAAAATAGAGGCAGGGCGAGCGGATTTTTCAAGCAAGCGACATGTTGTTTTGCTTGTTTGTTGACACACACAGACCAGGTTAGGACATCTTCACTGGGAACGACTGAAACAATCTGATGTTCGCTGGTTCACATCGTGTTAAGAGGTTTAAGAGGGACTATTCTGACCCTAGGTTTCACTTCCTCCATGGCAAACAAAACCAATGATGTCATTACTGCCTGAGGTGCGTCTCTCGTTCAGCGTGCAGTGATCAAAGGTCACGTTTTTGTTTCGCTTGGCTGCAGGTGGTCCACCAGGAGAGGGTCACCTTGGAGTCCCAGCTGGATCTCCTGCGGCCTCTGACCTCCACGTGACTGCGCCTGACGTCTGGTTAGAGTCACCGACACACATCAGAGTCTCTAAAGAACATGAATGTTTGAGCCAAGATACAGAAAGTTGTTTTGTTTTGTTTTCTCTTGAAGACTCTTGGATTTCTTTGATGAACAACTCCAGTCTGAGTTTCTTTTACTGACATTCTGCAGGATTAAAACATGCATTTATTTTAAAATCACTGTATGATATGCACATGTGAAATATCTTGTCATTCTAACTTATTTTTCTCTTTAGATTTACTCTCCATGAATCTTTCTTTGCTTCCAATACATGTAACACTCGTTGGGAACTAAAGTTCCCTCCTCAGTCGATGTATTCAGCGTGTTTCATGTGGTCTAGAGCAAGTGATGGTGCTACAGATTAGTTCCTGAATCTGATTACTTTTTGCACTCAAAGTTTAAAAAGAATGCACATTTGCAAAAGGTTGTAGTTAATGTTTGAAAATGTTACATTACATATGAGTTTGATGTAATTTAGCTGCAGGTTTCCACATGATTTGATTGTCCGTCGTCACACTGTAGCACCACTAAGGACACTGGAGAATGTTGACACTGGATTTGTATGAAATATGGACATTTGCTCCATCTTTAAATGTAAGCACCGCCTGACTGTTGATTTCTTTTAACCCCCTTTATGTTTATTATCACATGAAGAGCTATTTCTGCACTGCAAGTTTGGAAAATAAAAAAAGTCCAGAAAAGAAAAGAGCACAATATTCCTGTAATGTTTTGCAAGATAGATTTCAAAACAGCTAATGTCCGACGTGGTTTTGATTTCATCTATGCAACGACGTGGTGCTGCTGTAGCTCGCTTCAGACCGTCTATCATCAGGAACTATCAGGATTTATGGAAGCAAAATGAATGATGGCATGCTTGATACTGATGCATGTAAACTGATGTGACTGTAAATTCACCTTGAATCATGCACAACTACTGAGCTCTGGGCTGAAGACAATAATCAAACTAATCAATAAAGTTGTCTATTTTTATTATTGCTTGTGATTGTTTTATTATACATATTGTATAAGAGAAGTTCATCCTGTTTGTCGATAACTGAAAGAAGCCTTTTTTTACTGCTGTGTAAAGTATAACTGAGTGTTTCCCTAAGCAAAACTTCTTAATACATTTTCCATATTATGTTTTTCATAAGAGCAGAAAGAGAAAAGTGCATTAAAAAAACAAAAGATTTCATTCTTCTCACTTCAAAAATTCTAAATTAAAGTTAGGATGCATTTTTTTTTATTATTTTTTTCATCAACTTTATTGATAAGTCAAGTACAAACAACAACAATAACGTAAAAAAACAAATTCAAAGAATAAAAAGGAGATTAAATGCCTGGGAATTCATTAATAAAATAGCATATTCAAAGAAACATTTAGTAAACGGATTGTGCAAGACGCTTTTTACATTCAATTAAAAACAAAAAAATAGATTAAGGGGCAAAGATTACTAATAATTTTATATGTTTCATATTGTTTGTTTTTTTTAGCTTGATGAATTTGCCAAATATTAGAAACTGTTGGATTAAAAAGCTAATATTGTTGTCTATGAAGTTATTTTCATCAGGTTTGTCTTCATTAACAGATGTGTCGGAGGTCGTCGGTACGAGAGCAGAAGAGATGAAACAGTCGTAACCCCTCTGGCTCTCTCGAAGCAGCTGTGCTTTCTCCGCCTCAGACATAACAACCGAGGGGTCACGCAGATCGCCACTGATGGCGGTATTCCCAGACCCTCCGCTGCTGGCGTCCAAAAATATCCGCTGACACACTTGGCTCCTATTTAGACACCTCACACACACTGATAGGCCCGTTTCTCTCTCATTCATGTTACATTCAAAATCCACTCCAAGTCAACCGAGACGCTGCTTCGCTCACCAACGTGTTATATCAACATCCTGGGGGGAGACCGTAGCTTTGGTCTCCAGGACCGGAGTCTCTGCTCCTCTGCCTGCCTTCACTCACACACCGCACTCGTTCTCTCTCTTTCGCTCCACTCTCACATGCATGCTGCTCACTCCACACTGCAGAAGAGTCAGTTTAGCTCTGAGAATATCTAGTGAATGTACAGTGGACGTTTGTGCAGAAATAACTGCTGCAGCTCCTCCAGACCAACAGAGGTTTCCCGTGTCTTGTGAAGTGACGGAGCTCCACAGAGAGAAACGTTATAGTCTCTGACCAAAACTCCGGTGTCTCCCTCCGGCGGTGGTCGGAGACGATAACGTTTCTTTTCCTGCTTCAGCCCCGGAGGCTGAAGCAGGAAAAGCCAACACTAGGATCAGCATTGATTCATGGAGAGACCTTGGTCTGGTCAGCTAACATTACTGCCAAGCAGCTGAAATCTAGAGTGATATTGTGCTTTTAGCTGACGTGTGTCTCCTCACCGTGTTGAGTGATGCTCCTTCATGTCTATGTAGAGCGAGCACAAGCGCCAGCAACAGGACGCTGACTTTAGTTGACTTAACAGTCACAGGTGTCGCTGTTAACAAGACATTTCTGATTCCTACAAACAGTCCCTTTAAGTAGTCTCACAGAGCTGATAGCATGGCTGTAGTCTTGTTACCGTTTTTGCATGGTTGATATATTCCTTCTCATTTTTCCTGGAAATAGCAGCATATAACTCATATTCAGGATGTGAAGTGTTGTGCAAGAAGACTAGATTGAGCCTCTAACAGAGGACTAAAGACGTCTGAATGAGTCTTTGTGGCTGATTGAAATCACAGGATATTTTTTTTTTTTTAAAGAAAAGAGCAAAATGAAACAGATTTTTAGATCCAAAGAAAACACTTTAGCGGTGTTTAAGCTCGTGTTTAAAGCATAGATTGTATGTCAAAGGCATACTGGGATAATGTGTCGCTCCCACATCTGAGAAAATGAATGAAGAAGATGAATGAGCTGCAGTGAATGAGTTCAATGTGCTAGACAGACAGACAGACACACAGAGGATGCCAGACGACAACAAGGCGCTAGCAGCTCCTCGCTGTGCCATAAAGCGATATTTGGCACAGTCCGGCATGTCAGTACCTGCTGCATCGACTTTAGAGCATCTCCTCCCACACTGCAGCTTTTATTTCATCTTATATGTGTGTGTTCATTTAACCAGACAGCTTAACAGGGAGTCATTCTCACTGAACTATAAATACCACTTAAAAGTGTTTGACTTGCATTTCTAGATGACAGCTGCACGTGATGAGGAAACTATATGTGTCAGCCATGTGTTGCACTCTAAGTATACGCCTGTTTGATATAATTACCATCTAGCTATCTCACACACAGCCAGCAACTGGATTATTATTATCTACGTGGTTATTAGACTACTATTGATTTGTCTGGCTGGAGACGGTGACATTTAGTGATCTTAGACACGTAGTAGTGACAGAGGTGGACATTTGTAATGACAAAATGTTTATTGGAATAAAGCAGAGGTCAGAGTTAATCTATTACAATTAACTGACAAAGACATGTAGTTATTTTTTTATGGAGGACGGAACCTGCCAAAATAAAAAGATAAATTAATAAATATATTAATTACTCAATAAATAAATAAATAAATATGCCATTAAATGTAGCAAAAATAATATTACAATAAATATAGCCATTAATTAATTGATCAAATGTGACATAAATTGTTATTTCTGTTTTATTTTGCTTTTTCATTTATTTATCTTTGTATTATTTCCCTTATTTATTTACTCTTGTTTAATTTTCATATTTTATTTATTTATATATTTATTTTTTATTAATTTTCCCTTTTATTTATTTATGTATTTATTTTATTTATTTTTGAATTAATTAATTAATTTTGTATTTATTTATAAATGTTATATATTTATATAATATATAAAACAAAATGCATACATAAATGCACAAATTAATAACTAAATAAATAAATTTAAAATGAATACAAATAAATAAATGCAAAATAAATGCAAAAATAAAAACAATAAATAAATGCATAAATTAATGAATAAATGAATAAAAATAAATACATAAATAAATGAAAGTGAAATTTAAACAGAAAAGTTAATAAATAAGTGAATTAATACAAAGATAGACTAGAAGAAACAAATAAAACAGAAATATCAATTTATGTCACATTTTATTAATCAATTAATGGCTACATTTATTTTTAATATTATTTTTGCTACATTTAATGACATATCTATTTATTTATCGTTATTTATTTACTCATTTATTTTTTATTTTTGCAGCTTCCGTCCGTGTAAATACACTGTAAATGTGCGTTGGCTCCTCAATAACTTGTATTACCACCCCGGTGGCTTAAAGTTAAAGCTGACTCTTCTCACAACAAAGATTACCAGCTTTTGTCTGTTCAAGTTAGCCCCTTTGTTGCGACACCATTACTCAAAGATGACGGCATACACCGTTCCTCTCGTCTCCCCTTTGTCCCGGACCCGGGCTTTGCAAAGGTTGCACTTCTGCTGTGGACATTAGTTAGGCCACAGGAAGGGCTTTCAGGCTGTCACCTCTGGCGATTCTGGCCCGTCAGCTGGTGGGATTTAGTTAAACACTCATTCAGCAAATGTGAATGAAGCTGGGCTCTGGCTGTCAGGTCTGCAGACGGAGGTGAAAGCAAAGATTAACCTATAGACCGGGAACTTAGAAAGGAATCCTCACAATTTCATCACAAGTTAAGCACAAATGAAGATAATATTATGTCCTACAAGTTGCAGAAATGCATGTATTTTGAATAATGTAAAAGTTAACACCTCATAATTATTTTAATGCTACTTAAATCTTTGTCAAATCACATATTATACTGCAGCTTTTGAGGAGATTGCTTCGCCAAATCCTCCTCCTGCTGCTTGACTTTGATGGGACTGTTGCACAAAAAGAATCCAATGCACCCATAATAATACAGCCACCAGGATACGTTACAGAAGCTCTGTGTTATTATTTTACAATTTCAATAAATCTGCATTATGTTTTGGTTTATCAATGAATATGTTGGTCTATAAACATCAGAAAATAGTGAAAAATGTCTCAGTTAGATCACATATTGAAATGTTTAGTTTTGTTTTGTCTGATCAACTGTCCAAAAGACATTCAGATTATTATTGTTATTATTATAGAAGACCAACAAAACCAGCAAATATTCACATTTGGAACCAGACTGGAGGCTGGAAATAGTGAAGTTTTAGTGTATTTTTGTTTAAAAAATGATTAATATCAAAATTCTACCATCGCTTTCTTTAAGTCTTTCAGTTAAAAGCAAGTGACAATATGAAAATACACATTCGACTCACTCACATGTCCAAGAAGGATCTGAATATCCATTATGTAAGTGTAGTCGTAGTTAAAACGTTTGTTTAAATGTTCTCTATTCGATATCCAGAGCATTAATTTATCATCAACAACTATCGTCTGTGTAAAGATATAGAGGAGTAATGTCTACCTGAGCAGAGAATGAAGTCTCTCTCCCTCTGTGTGTGTTGTAATCAGAGCTTCTCTATTTGTAACTTTCAGAATTGCTTGTTAACAGCGACACCTGTGGTCGTTAAGCCAACCAAAGTCAGCGTCCTGTTGCTCGTGCTCGCTCTACATAGACATGAAGGAGCATCGCTCAAAACAGTGAGGAGACACACGTCAGCTAAAAGCACAATATCACTCTATATTTCATCCTAGTGTTGGCTTTTCCTGCTTCAGCCCCAGAGGCTGAAGCAGGAAAAGCAAGTTGGTGCCAGGGCTGAAGTAGGAAGAGAAACGTCATCGCCTACCAACTGCGCCCGCAGGGAGACACTGGCACCCGGTTGGAGACGATAACGTTTCTCTATGCGGAGCCCCGTCACTTCACAAGACACGGGAAACCTCTGTTGGTCTGGAGGAGCTGCAGCAGTTATTTCTGACCAAACGTCTGCTGTACATTCACTAGATATTCTCAAAGCTAAACTAACTCTTCTGCAGTGTGGAGTGAGCAGCATGCACGTGTAGAGGTGGAGCGAGACAGCGAGAACGCGCGCGGTGTGTGAGGGAAGGCAAGCAGGAAGAGGAGCAGAGACTCCAGTCA
This sequence comes from Sebastiscus albofasciatus, assembly GCA_916701655.1. NCBI lineage: Eukaryota > Metazoa > Chordata > Actinopteri > Perciformes > Sebastidae > Sebastiscus > Sebastiscus albofasciatus. The sequence goes on along the minus strand of CAKAOI010027303.1, from coordinate 6,553 downwards.
CAAGCAAGCGTGCATGGGATCCCGACCCAGTAGATTTATACGTGTAAAAAGTTACAAACAGTCCCTTTAAATATGAATCAAGTTTTTAAGGTTTAGTGATTTTGTAATTTTCTAATGATAATATTCTAACAAAGATCTGAAGTGAACTCACTGTACTATATATTCTATTCTTTAACATGCCCATAACACTTCATGCAGTGTCCCTCCTGGACCATCATCTTCATTTGTCCAGGGGTCAGTGAAGCCAACACAGCAGCTCCTCAGAGAGAGTCCTGATCCAGTGGATCCTGTGACTCCACTCCACGTCTTCCCGCCTCCTGTTTTTTTAAAAAGCTGTCTGGTTGTTGTGAGCAGTGAAAAGCTGAGCAGCGTCAGTGGAGCAGATGACCTGGAGGAGCTCAGAGACCAGGAGCTCAGAGACCAGGAGCTCAGCAGGATGGGGGACTCCAGCAGACCCAGCAGCTGAACCACCTAGAGGAACACCTGGATCAGGTGCAGATCCGCGTCCTGCTCTCTCTTGGCTCACTTCTTCTTCTTCTTCTTCTTCTTCTTCTTCTTCTGTTGGATTAACCCGCCGGTCCGGTCCTCATCATCATGCCGTTCGCCAAGCGCGTCGTGGAGCCTCAGTTACTGTGCAGGAGGCAGATCCACAACCAGGAGCACCAGGAGGAGGAGGAGGTGGTGGTGGTTCTGCTGGAGGATCTGGTCTCCATCAGTAACGTGGCTCTGTCCAGGACTCTGCGACAGCTGTCGGACTTGGCCAAACATGCCTGCTCCATCTTCCAGGAGCTGGAGAGCGAGATCACCTCCACCTGTCTGCGGGTCCGAGGGCTGCAGGGCAGGATCGGTCTGCTGCAGGAGGACTGCAAAGACCTGGACCCGAAGCAAGAGGCAGTGCGTGAGTAACAACACTGACTACTAATACTACTATTATCTGTTATCTGTTATTATGATGGAGATGCATTCATGCAAAACACACGAGGACGCATCCTTCCTCTCCAAGTTTCACTTCGGACTGAAGTCCTGCAAAAAAACGTACTATTATTACTATAATCTATTATTAATTATTATCTATTATTATGTTGGAGATGCATGCATGTGCACTCAGAGAGAAAACGCACGAGGACGCATCCTTCCTCTCCAAGTTTCACTTTGAACTGAATTCCTGCAAGAAAAACTTACTATTATTACTATTAAATATTATTATTATTGCTTTATGTTGGAGATGCATGCACTATTATCTATTATTATTATCTCTTTATGTTGGAGATGCATGCACGAGGACGCATCCTTCCTCTCCAAGTTTCACTTTGAACTGAGTTCCTGCAAAAAAAAATAATGACGTAGATAAAAAAAATAAAGTTGGAGAAGTTCACCACAAGTTGTTTAATGTTACAGAACTGATCAGAAACTACCTGAAAGTGGGAGAAAGTTGTTGTTTTTGTAGATATTTACCTTACATATAAGATATACTGTATGTCTACCTGAGCAGAGGATGAAGTCTCTCTCCCACTGTGTGTGTTGTAATCAGAGCTTCTCTGTGTTTTGTTGACATAGCCGGGCTGCCCGCTACGGCGGTCACTGCTGATAATGCCGTCACGACACGGCCCATGCGCGCCTCTGAGAGAAAATCTATTATTAATTATTATCTCTTAATGTTGGAGATGCATGCATGCGCACTCAGAGAGAAAACGCACTTTGGACGCATCCTTCCTCTCTAAGTTTCACTTTGACTGAATCCCTGCAAAAAAAATAATGACGTAGATAAAAAAAAACAAAGTTGGAAAAGTTCACCACAAGTTTTATATTGTTTCAGAACTGATCAGAAACGACCTGAAAGTGGCAGAAAGTTGTTGTTATGGTAGATATTTACCTTATTAGTTCATATTTGTGCATGCACTGCAGAGGGGCGTGTGTCTGTCTGTCCTGAGCTCATGCTGGAGGTCATTACATGACTATAGAGACAGTATGCTGGTTATGTCTTTATATATAACTATAGATACAGGTAATTTTATTAATGACGCACAGTGATCCAGGTGGGAAGCAGTTTATTATTCTTTATTGTTAGACTAAAGAACATAATACAGATTCATTCTAGTGTACAAATAACAATAACAAAAGAGCCTAGATATTATAAAACACAGATATTAAGTGTCTTACAGCCTTTGTTGTTTTGTTGTTAGTCTAATTAGAAAGTTGTTTCACATATTGATCAACGTCTTTCAGGAAAACAACAACAAAATACGTTTTTTTATTCAAAAAGTTACATATCTGAATGCAAAATTTTGAAGAAACCACATTTTCCCATAATAATGTATCTTAAAGTCTTTAAAGATATGATCAATGAAAATAGACATAAAACTGTTTCTGAATATTCATCACAGAAAGAACATTCATCATGTTAATATCTTTTTTTATTTCTGCATGTAGTGATTGGCAGGTTAATATTTATAAATAATTTTGAGGCAGTTTACCTGTGTGAGTGTTTCTCGCTGTAATTTCATCTAACCGTTGATATTTTTATATTTAAAATCACCAATAAATGTTAGTATATTCTTATATGAACCATTGATATTAGGGCGATATGGAGATACCTTGATATTGATATTGTAGGTTTGACTATTGCCGCTTTTACAAAATATTCACATTAGATTTTTGATAAATAATCATCAGTAATGTGGATCTAAGTGTAAAAGGCAAATAATAGAACAGCTAGAACAGTTCAGAAAATGACATCACTTTACTGTAATACTGCCTTTAAAACCAGGAAAAGACAACGCTCATGCCACATTACCATATCCAGCATCTAATATCTCGTCTCATATCAGGATGTTGATATAATATGGATATATTGCCCGGCCCTAACTGCTATAGATAGAAGCATGCAAAGCTGTGGTGTATAAACATGATGCTCTGCCTGTCGTCCTGCTTCGTGTGTTGAACTTTGCTCGACCAGTAGTGAGAATTCATTACCCTGATAACACAGCATGAGGCCGTCGCCTGTCTCTTTTCGTCTGCCCCCCCTCCTGAGTGACTGGGGGGGTGTGACGGTGATATCGGTGTGTATTTATGTATAAACCGTCTCTCCAGGAAGCACTTAGCGCCCCTCTCTGCTCCTGGTTTTGTCCAGCCCGGAACAGCGTGGACATACCCCAGTGGATTTAGTTTAGGTTCAGCAAGTCCTGGCGTGTCCCTCAGACTCTGCTTCCTGTGGGCTGTGAATGAGCTGCCTGCAGGTATTTATCACAAAACAGACCTGACCCCTCTTAGGCCTGATTTAAACCCTGAGACGTCTGCAGGGATTTTGTTTCTAGCCAGCGTTTGTAGCTCTTGCTGACGTTTTCCTGGCTCTTCATAATAAGCTGACCGTTTGCAAAATGTCTGTAAAGCTCCTGAGTTGTCTCGGTCATCATGTCTAGATATCTTCTTAGATGTTGTAAGTAGAAAAGGCAGCCGGATTAGGTCTTGAAGTCATTTTGAGGCTGATCTAAAGAGGCAGTGGGCTCCTCTTTGAGCTGGGATGCAGCACATTGTTTTAATGGATGAATAGAAGTGGAGTCTTAACCCTCCTGTTGTCTTCCCGTCGACCATGCAACTTTTGTCTTCCCGGGTCAAAATTGACCTGGTCTGGTTTGACTGGTTTTAAAGCATACATTATAAATTATCACCCAATTCTGTATTACACCTTTTTGGCCAACTTCATTCCAACGCATTACCACAAGTTTTACACTTTTTTTTGGAATTCATGGTCACTAAACCTAATTTATATGAAATTAAAAAAAGTCTGAAAAAAAGATCTGAATAACGTCGGACAAAAACAATGTGAAAAAAAAATTCTGAAAAATTTTCGAAAAAAGTTAGAAAAATGACGAAAAAAAGTCGCAAAAAGTTTGAGAAAAAAGTTAGAAAAAAATGTCGAAAAAATATTTAAAAAAAAAAAATCTGAAAAGTGTTCGAAAAATAAAAGTCAGAAAAAAAGTCAAAAAAATGTTTGGAAAAAAAAAAAGTCAGAAAAAAATCTGAAAATGTCTGAAAAAATCCAACAAAACAAAACGTTAAAAGTCTCCTCAGCTTGTGTTCACCACAGACCTTATTTCAGGCATTTAACTACAAACCCATTGACTTCCAGACGAGGTAACAGGAAGTGCTAAAATGCGAGCTCATTTCCAGGTTTTCGGACTCATTCCTGCAGCGCTCAGCAACATTTAAAGTCCAACGATCGATCCCTACGGGTCTACGGGATGGCGTGAACATGTCGGGATGAAATCCCTTCACGCTACATGTTGCGTGCTCGGTCACCAGATAAACCCCCTCTTTTGCCTGGAAAAGCCTAATTACTCTTAATTGTGCTTTTCATATGTATGTGTGTCAGTGGCAGCCTTAAACAACAGAACCCCCCCCTCATCTCAATGACAATCGGTGTAAATGGAGCATTCGAAGGCTGTATAGGCGGGGGAGGGGGGGCTTTTTATGATGTGGCTGTGACTCGTCTCTGCTGCTGAAGGACGCGGCGGCTCCATGTTGGATTACGCAGCATCAGATATTATTGACCCGTCGGTGAGGTTCACTCTGTCCCGTGAAAGCCGGAGGAAGTTTGTCTGGCGGTGCATCAGAACCGCTGTGTGTGTTATCGTCCCTCTGTGGTCATGTTTGTATGCAGGTATATTTTTAAATCCTGACACATTGGGGTCAAACGACGTGCTAGGAGTGCAGTCAGCGCCTCTCTTCTTTCTCCGTCTCATATCAGGTCTTTTATTCTCTATCAACAACGCCAGCTGGACTGAGAACGCCAGCAGGTCCAGATATAGAAGGCACTTATGAGCGATGCTTCTACTGTCTCTGATTGATTGACACGGCTGTTTATACGGTGGAATCCAACCAAATAACACCAGACCAACAGTACACACTTCATAATGACTACTAAGGCCGTCCTCGACCAAAGAAACTCATAGTCCATCAACACAGATGCTGATATTATTCAGGTTTTAGGAGCGTTATTTGGACATGTATACATTCACAATATGAGTCTCAATCTGGGTTTTTACAGCAGTTTGTGACACACAGTCTCTTGCCTGTTTACGTCCAGCTCTATGCGTTGTACACAAACTAATTAGCCGACAGTTTGCAGAGCTCCGCCGCCGATTCAACATGCTGCATCAGCCGAAAAACCTCTGACACGGGCGGACTAGAGCCGACGGTGCTCGACACACTAACAAACCAAGCCGACAGACGCTCACCGACGGCCCCAAGCTGTCCGACGCCCGACCATCGGCTTGATGTGTCAGGACCTTAGGGCGTAGCTGTAGGACGTACCTCGTGGTGGCATTTTTTACGGAGTATGCATGACTGCATGTAAACGAGAGTGGAATATTAATTTTCATTAGTCATGGAAACAGCTTAGTAGGATTATTGTCTTTTTATATTTTGTGCATGTAAATGTGGTCACTTTCTCTTCCTCTGTCTCTTATCCTCGGCTTCACACACACACACCAGGAGGAGTCTGGCATGCATCCCTCAGTGTTTGGACAGCTCTCCTGTGACACCCCATCACAGAGCTCCTCTGCCAGACCGGGTCCTGTAGAGAGCTGCAGTCCCACGGTAGAGCTCTCTGCTGGGTTTTAAGTTACGCCGGCTCACTGTGGTAGAAGAGGAGAAGGGGGGGCAGGGGGGGCTGTAGCTGTAATACTTGTGGCGGCAAGTGGCCCTCTGGCTTTTCTGGTCCAAGAGCACATGGCTGGCAGTTCACCACATTCCTCATCCAGGCAGCTCCAGAGACGGTCTCACAATACCAAACAGAGGAAAGCATTAGTCTCACGGATCCACTCGGCAGAACCCTTTAAACACAGATGCCTCACATTCCTGGCACTGGTGGCGTGCTCTTTATGCTCATTATGGGTACAAGACCGGCAGTATCCCGTTAAATCCATCATGCATTAGTGTTGCAAACTGTGTGCATGCACGATAATCCTGTGACTAAAGTATTAGGGCTGTCAGAGTTAACGGGATAATAACGTGTTAGCGCAAATTCGTTTTACACGCCACTAATTTCTTTAACGCATTAACGCAACTTGTGATTTTTAGGTTGTAGCAGGTTCAGTTTTAAAGTTAGAGTGAAGATGCTGGTATCATATGAAACTAGAAAACCTGATGAAACCATCGGTACCAACCATGTCATACTAGCTAGTTGACAAACTTGTACGCTACATTTTGGAAAGGAAAATCTGTCACATTTTCAAAGGGCTCCCTTGACCTTTGACCTCTAGATATGTGAATGTGTGAGGGTTTTTGTCCAAAAAATTCTGAAAAATGTCCAATTAAAAAAGTAAAAACAAAAAAAAGTTGGAAAAAAAGACAGAAAAATGTTCAAAAAATAAAAGTCAGAAAAAAAGTCAAAAAAATGTTTGGGAAAAAAAAAGTCAGAAAAAAATCTGAAAATGTCTGAAAAAATCCAACAAAAGATTCGAAGAAAGACGGAAAAAAGACCAAAAAAAAGTTGAAAAAAAGGTTGGAAAATGCCTGAAAAAAGTTCGAAAGAAAAGTCAGAAAAATGTAA
>CAKAOI010027302.1:0-13724 GCA_916701655.1 Sebastiscus albofasciatus | reverse complement strand
ATGAGATTCTGCAGCCAGTGGCGATCCCATATCTCTACAATCTGGGACCTAACTTCATCCTCCAAGATGACAACGCTCGCCCCCACAGAGCCAGGGTTATCACAGACTACCTCCACAATGTGGGAGTAGAGAGAATGGAACGGCCTGCCAAGAGTCCACACCTCAACCCAATTCAACACTTGTGGGATCAGCTTGGGCGTGCTGTATGTGTTAGAGTGACCAACACAACCACGCTGGCTGACCTGCAACTAATCCTGGTTGAGGAATGGAACGCCATCCCACAGCAACGTGTGACCAGGTTGGTGACCAGCATGAGGAGGAGGTGCCAGGCTGTTGTGGCTGCGTATGGATCTTCCACCGCTACTGAGGCTCCTAACGGTGTATTAAATGAATAAAGTGTAAAATAGCCAATATGCCTTGTTTGTTCCTTGTTACCGGTAGAGAGTTCAATCATCCAATCCACCAAACAACTCAAAACAAGAGTCAACACCAACAAAAAATGTTTCAAGCATTCTTTTAATTTAATTTCGATAATTACAGCCTACAGCTCAAAAAAGAAAGAAAAAGGTATCTCAAAATATTAGAATATTTCATAAGATCAATCAAAAAAAGGATTTACAATAAAGAAAAGTCCAACTTCTGAAAAGTATGTGCATTTATTCACTCAATACTTGGTATTAAGTGAATAAATGCACAAATTACAGCATCAATGCGGCATGGCATGAAGGCGATCAGCATGTGGCACTGCTGAGGCATTATTGAAGCCCAGGTTGCTTTGACAGCGGTCTTCAGCTCATCTGTATTGTTGGGTTGGATGTTTCTCATCTTCCTCTTGACAATACCCCATAGATTCTCTCTGGGGTTCAGGTCAGGTGAGTTGGCTGGCCAATCAAGCAGAGTAATATCATGGTCAGCAAACCAGTTAGCAGTAGTTTTGGCACTGTGGGCAGGTGCTAAGTCCTGCTGGAATAGGAAATTGCCATCTCCATAAAGTTTGTCAGCACACGGAAGCATGAAGTGCTCTGAAATGTCCTGGTAGACGGTTGCGTTGACTTTGGACTTGATAAAACACAGCGGACCAACACCAGCAGATGACATGGCACACCAAATCATCACTGACTGTGGAAAAGTCACACTGGACTTCAAGCAACTTGGATTCTGTGCCTCTCCACTCTGACTCCAGACTCTGGGACCTTGATTTCCAAATGAAATGCAAAATTTACTTTCATCTGAAAAGAGGACTTTGGACCACTGAGCAATGGTCCAGTTCTTCTTGTCCTTAGCCCAGGTAAGATGCTTTTGACGTTGTCTCTGGTGTAGGAGTGGCTTGATACTAGGATTGCGACAGCTGTCTCCATCTCCTGAAGACGTCTGTGAGTGGTAGCTCTTGATGCACTGACTCCAGCCTCAGTCCACTCCTTGTCAAGCTCTCCCAAGTTCTTGAATCGGCTTTGCTTGACAATCTTCTCAAGGCTGCGGTCATCCCTGTTGCGTGTGCACCTTTTCCTACCACACTTTTCCCATCCAGTCAACTTTTCATGAATATGCTTCGATACAGCACTCGGCGAAGAGCCATGACCAATGACCTTCTGTGGGTAAGCCACAGAAGAGGATGATCGTCTTTTGGACAACTTTCCAGTCAGCAGCCTTCCCCATGATTGTGGTTGCGTGTACTGAACTAGACTGAGAGATACACTGTATTTATACTGTATGAATAGTAATTTACTCAAACTCGAAATGAAATATTCTAATATTTTGAGATACCTTTTTCTTTCTTTTTAGAGCTGTAGGCTGTAAATATCGAAATTAAAATGAAAAAAATGCTTGAAACATTTTAGTATTTAATTAATGAGTCTAGAATAAATACAATTTTCACTTTCTGAAATAACTGATGACATTTTTTTAATGATATCCCAATTCAACACTTGTAGGATCAGCTTGGGCGTGCTGTACGTGTTAGAGTGACCAACACAACCACGCTGGCTGACCTGCAACTAATCCTGGTTGAGGAATGGAACGCCATCCCACAGCAACGTGTGACCAGGTTGGTGACCAGCATGAAGAGGAGGTGCCAGGCTGTTGTGGCTGTGTATGGATCTTCCACCGCTACTGAGGCTCCTGACGGTGTATTAAATGAATAAAGTGTAAAATAGCCAATATGTCTTGTTTGTTCCTTGTTACTGGTAGAGAGTTCAATCATCCAATCCACCAAACAACTCAAAACAAGAGTCAACACCAACAGGAGAATACACTGTTTACCATTGACAGAGCACTTGGGCAAAGTTTCCTTGGGCGCTCCCCACATAATCAGCTGTGCTGCTCATCCCACAAATGCATGATCCTTACAAGTTGGACATCATTGTGAAGGTAAATAAACAGGCTTTCCAACCATGTAAAATACAATGACCATTAGCATTGGAACAACAGAGAAATAATCCACCAAACACAAGTTTCCGAACTTTGTTTTTCCAGTTTATATATATATAAACAATGTAAAATACAATGCCAATTAGCATTCTACTCTAATCTACACTCTACTCTACTCTCTACTCTACTCTCTGCTCTATACTACTCTACTCTCTACTCTACTCTCTGCTCTCTACTCTACTCTACTGTACTCTACGCTCTACTCTCTACTGTACTCTACTCTACTCTACTCTCCTCTCTACTCTACACTCTATACTCTACTCTACACTCTACTCTCTACACTACTCTACTGTACTCTACTCTCTACTCTACTCTCTACTCTACTGTACTCTCTACTCTACACTCTACTGTACTGTACTCTACTCTCCTCTACTGTACTTTACTCTACTCTCTACTCTACTCTACTGTACTCTACTCTACACTACTCTACTCTCTACTCTACTCTCTACGCTACTCTACTCTCTATTCTACTCTACACTACTCTACTCTGCTCTACTGTACTCTACTCTACATTCTACTCTACTCTACACTACTCTACTCTCTACTCTACTCTCTACTCTACTCTACTCTCTATTCTACTCTACTCTACTCTACTCTCTACTCTACTGTACTCTACTCTCTATTCTACTCTATTCTACTCTACTCTACTCTACTCTACTCTACTGTACTCTAGCTGTTCCCGGGGTTATTTAGAGTCATAGCTAACTGCACTGTAGAGCAGAATATGTACATATATAAGTTTGTGTGAGGACTCGGCGGTGAGCCCAGAACAACTCCCCGTAAACACTGACCTGACTTCGGGTAAACCACAGCCGTCACATCCTCGTCTTTAAAGGTGAATTCCTCCGCAAACTTCAAGCTCTCTAAGGAGTGAGTCTCTTTAGGAACCATGAGCCCACGATACTGCAGATACATCTCTTCAGACATGACGCTGAGAGGAGTAAAGCCGAGCCGAGCCGAGCATAGCAGAGCAGTTCTATCTCAGCTGTGTTCTGCTTATCTATCATTAAAGAGGAGGCTCCGCTGCTGCGTTCACGGATGTGGGAAAAATCACAACTAAGATTTAAACGTACATTAAAGACCAAAAAAACAAAATGCTGAAACTTGTTGAGCCTCCAAAATCATTTCATATATATTTTTTATTATTGTTTTGTGCTATTCTGGTGAGTCGTTTGCTTTTGTAGGCTACTACGATTACTTAAAGCTGAAGTAGGCGAGATTGGAGCAAATATTAAAAAAAGTTATTTTTATAAAACGGTCATTATATCCTGACAGTAGTACATGACAGGTCACCTGAAAAAAATCATGTTCCTCTGTGTCCTCCAGTGCTCCTAACGGCATCGGCAAGATTTCACATACCGGAGGAAAACAAGCAGTAAGAGCTAATCACTGGTCTACTGTCCAGCTGCCGTTTATGAGAGTCAGCTGTCAATCACTCGCAAACTCCGACCAAACGGTCAAACTAGGCAGCGCTGATCAAATATGAATCAATATTATGTTACCTATTTCTCTCCTCAGATGTTCTCAGAATCATCTTGTAGTGCACGGTTTAGCTATAAAATGAGAAAGTTTGTGACGCCACCACCATTGTGGAATCTGGTGAAGGAACGCTAAATTCCAGTCACATGACCAGAGCACAGCCAATAGGAACTCGCTCTCTCTCTGAAATGACCTGTGATTGGTCAAAGTCTCCCGTCACGGGCTAGATGTTCTAAAGCCTGAAAACAGAGCCACAAGGAGGTGCAGAAGTCTAGTTTTCTATCAAAACACTTGAATTATGATATGCTGAAAGGTTATTATGGAATTTTTGCCCAATGATGCCAAAAATATACTGCCTACTACTGCTTTAAAATACAAGTAATTTACTACCGAAGCCAAAACCAGCTGCACAATAACTATTGTAACCCTCTGAGACCCACAATAGACCAGTTTTAGTCTTTTTTAGGGGCGTACAGGGGGTATTTAGGGGCATACAGGAGGTCTTTAGGGGGAGATAGCAGGTCAACAGTAAATGTCACATAGAAGTGGTGTGCATCATCTGAAAGCTGGAACCTGAAGATTAATTTGAGATGCAGCTCAGCACTGTGTGTCAAGTTCTTCTAGTCATAAATCAGAAATAAACATGGATTAATTGATTATTTAAAATAAATTGTCAAAATGTATAATGGTTTAGAACATGATGATAGAAGTATATGATGGTCATCCCTATGTCTCATAAGTTGTTGCAGCAATTTTTGGGTTGATACCATTTGTTACACAGATTTGATGTTAAATTTAACCATATTTTTACCACTGGAGAATTGATAAAAATGATCAATAATCCCTCCAAAATACCAGATTAATCAAACATTATTATTATAAGAAACCCAACTTTCCGAGAGCGAGCCCATTATCTTCCTGATCAGTGCTGATATGATAAGAAAGCCCATAAATTAACCTGTTTACTGTTTAGTGTGTCAATATCATAGTTCATTTTACATTGAGAGGCTAATTAAAAACAGCTGACTTGCATATTCCACTGTGAGGCTTCGTGAACCATAGGATGTCTCCTTTTAGTTTTACTTTATTTACAAAAATAAGAACAAATATTTAATTTAAAAAAAAACTATAGCATCATTTTAAGCCATTCAAAAAAATAATTAAAATGAATTGAAACAAAATGTGTGTATTCTTAATCCATATACTGTAGTACCCGTGAAAAGAAACAGGCTTCCAGATAGAAAACACAAAAACACATCACAGTACCAAAGGTTGCAGGTTGTTAACAGCATTGATGCTGATCAAACACCTGTTGCATCTGCATGTTTTTAGTGCTCTAAGCACCTGATGGATAGTCCACACATCTGGTGCTTTGGGGCACCAAAACATGACCACTGATATCACCTATCATTTATATAAAGCCTGCATAGACTTTGACATTGCATCATGGTGTATACAACATGCCACAGAGGTTGTTTAAATGTGCTCCATCTCCCGTGGACTACAGTGGAATAGCTGAAAAAGACAATAAACAGAATTAGTATACTCTACCTGACTTTGGGTAAGTCACAACAAACACATCGGTGTCTTCCACAGAGAAGTTTTGGGCGTACTCCAAACTCTCCGTGTTGTGAGCCTCTGGGGGCAGGAGGAGGCCATGGTACTGAATGTACTTGTGTGAGGAGGACATGATGGTTGTGCCCGGAACAGGGCTTAAAGCTCTGCAGGGGATCGCTGGCCTGTTAGACTGGTAGTCTACACGTTGCTGCTGCTCCTTCCTCTCTCTCTCTGAGGTAGTCCGGGGACTTTCTCCTGTTACATATAGTCCACTTTTTCTCTGAGCTCCTCTTTATTTGCTAGCCGGCAGGGCCGAACCAATTTTTTTTTTTGAATGGCAACTCTGTGCTGCAAATCATCAGCTGTTTTCTAACTCAGGGGTTGGAACGTCCATAAACTGAGGACCAGGTTTAAAGGATTGGTTTGCAAGCCTACACAAGCCTACTTTTTTTTCTACAGAAATGCATCGCTTTGGGCCCCACTGCAATACTGCAGACAGCAGGAGCGTGTCTGGATCGACTTAGCAGCGTTGGTTCTTGTTGGTGAACCATCAGGAAAGATGTTAATACTACCAAAGGAGTTAGGTTGTTAATGCTCTTTGAACTTGGGGTGGATTATTGCACAGGCTGGCCTAGGCTGCAGCAAGGCCCCAGATTGGCCAGATTATTTTTAATTATTTAAATGTACTTCAGAGGAAAAAAAACAAAAATCTTTACCCTACTGGCCAATAAGAAACATTAGAAAAAGCTGATTGTGTAGATGTGGGCCACATCTACACAATCAGCTGACCTCAATTTGGTTTCCAAACAACACGTCACTACTGGACAGAACAGCAGTAAAATGAAAATATGATCACGGAGCACAAAAACGAAAAGCACAACAGCTGAAAGAACACCATGACCAAGATCTATTAAAGAAAAGCCCTAAATAGATAGATAGATATTTTAAGGTTTAGATTAAAGGCGCAGTTTTAACTTTAAGGTCGGGAGTTCACAAAAAATCTAGAGGGACTGTAATGTGTACAACGCAGACAGGTGTAGTGTATCAGGATGTGTGTAGCCGACATATTAAACCCTCTAAACCGAATGCAACGCAAGCAAGCATCAGTGACAAAATCTGTTAGATTGTTTTCTATTGGAATGAAGTAACTGGCCACGAGTGACGAAGCACTGCGTCGCGTTTTAAGCTGAACTTTTGTTGGATGCCCTCACTCACTCATCTTCAACCTCTTATCCCGGGTCGGGTCATGGGTGCAACAGCTCCATCAGGGGACCCCAAACTTCCCTTTCCCGGGCCACATTAACCAGCTCTGACTGGGGGATCCCGAGGCGTTCCCAGGCCAGTGTGGAGATATAATCTCTCCACCTAGTCCTTGGTCTTCCCCCTGGCCTCCTCCCAGCTGGTCGTGCCTGGAACACCTACCCAGTGAGGCGCCCGGGGGGGGGGGCATCCTTACCAGATGCCCTGTTTCTATTAATTCCTTATTCCAATGAATGAGGAACGGCTAATGGTGAAGTTGAAATGAGGAGTCATCTGATACGATAATTCCTCATTTCACTACAAAAACCTAAATAAGTTGACAGCTGGCTGGAGGAAGATCTCCTGAAAGTTTTCACAAGCTACTGTTGGCTGTATTGTATTTTCAGTAAATATCACAGTATAAGACCTGTGTTTTTTGTATAAAAAAGACAAACGTCGGAAGATAGCAAGTACTACTCACAGCTGATGGTATGTATTTAACCGTGCGTGGACAGAGAGTGTCTGATGTTATCTGGCTATGAGTAAATAAAAAAGACCACAAATCTATCTTCTTATCTCGTTAGTTTCTTATTCTGTCAATATGAAGACACAACAAGGTCGATATTATTCATAATTACAATACATTATTAGTTTTACATTATTATAAAAAATGTAGATGCATTTCTTGGAGGTTTAGTGAACCAACGCAAACTGTGTCTGTGGGTTTAGATTAAAGGCTGTCTCAATGTGTGTGTGTACGTGTGGACCGTGTAATAATCTTGGCATGCTTTTACACATAGCACTAAATTACTTATTTCTGGTAACGTTAAAGCATGATGAGTATGGCTGGGGGGGCCCATACAAAGAGTAGCCTAGGGGCCTCTGACCACCTTAAACCGCCACTGCCACTAAGGCATTGATTAAAATTTGTATTTAAATGTAATATCTGCAGCCTCATGAATGTCTTCTGTGTAACTCTGTGTAACTCTGTGTAACTCTGTAACTCTGGGTAACTCTGTGTAACTGTGTAACTCTGGGTAACTCTGGGTAACTTTGTGTAACTCTGTAACTCTGGGTAACTCTGGGTAACTTTGTGTAACTCTGTAACTCTGGGTAACTCTGGGTAACTTTGTGTAACTCTGTAACTCTGGGTAAATCTGGGTAACTTTGTGTAACTCTGTAACTCTGGGTAACTCTGTGTAACTCTGTGTAACTCTGTAACTCTGGGTAACTCTGGGTAACTCTGGGTAACTCTGTGTAACTCTGTAACTCTGGGTAACTCTGGGTAACTCTGGGTAACTTTGTGTAACTCTGTAACTCTGGGTAACTCTATGTAACTCTGGGTAACTCTGGGTAACTTTGTGTAACTCTGTAACTCTGGGTAACTCTGGGTAACTTTGTGTAACTCTGGGTAACTTTGTGTAACTCTGTAACTCTGGGTAACTCTATGTAACTCTGGGTAACTCTGGGTAACTTTGTGTAACTCTGTAACTCTGGGTAACTCTGGGTAACTTTGTGTAACTCTGGGTAACTTTGTGTAACTCTGTAACTCTGGGTAACTCTATGTAACTCTGGGTAACTCTGGGTAACTTTGTGTAACTCTGTAACTCTGGGTAACTCTGGGTAACTTTGTGTAACTCTGGGTAACTTTGTGTAACTCTGTAACTCTGGGTAACTCTATGTAACTCTGGGTAACTCTGGGTAACTTTGTGTAACTCTGTAACTCTGGGTAACTCTGGGTAACTTTGTGTAACTCTGGGTAACTTTGTGTAACTCTGTAACTCTGGGTAACTCTATGTAACTCTGGGTAACTCTGGGTAACTTTGTGTAACTCTGTAACTCTGGGTAACTCTGGGTAACTTTGTGTAACTCTGGGTAACTTTGTGTAACTCTGTAACTCTGGGTAACTCTATGTAACTCTGGGTAACTCTGGGTAACTTTGTGTAACTCTGTAACTCTGGGTAACTCTGGGTAACTTTGTGTAACTCTGGGTAACTTTGTGTAACTCTGTAACTCTGGGTAACTCTATGTAACTCTGGGTAACTCTGGGTAACTTTGTGTAACTCTGTAACTCTGGGTAACTCTGGGTAACTTTGTGTAACTCTGGGTAACTTTGTGTAACTCTGTAACTCTGGGTAACTCTATGTAACTCTGGGTAACTCTGGGTAACTTTGTGTAACTCTGTAACTCTGGGTAACTCTGGGTAACTTTGTGTAACTCTGGGTAACTTTGTGTAACTCTGTAACTCTGGGTAACTCTATGTAACTCTGGGTAACTCTGGGTAACTTTGTGTAACTCTGTAACTCTGGGTAACTCTGGGTAACTTTGTGTAACTCTGGGTAACTTTGTGTAACTCTGTAACTCTGGGTAACTCTGTGTAACTTTGTGTAACTCTGTAACTTTGTGTAACTCTGTAACTCTGGGTAACTCTGGGTAACTTTGTGTAACTCTGGGTAACTTTGTGTAACTCTGTAACTCTGGGTAACTCTGGGTAACTCTATGTAACTCTGGGTAACTCTGGGTAACTTTGTGTAACTCTGTGTAACTCTGTGTAACTGTAACTGTTAACTCTGTAACTCTGAGTAACTGTGTAACTCTGTGAAACTCTGTGAAACTGTGTAACTCTGTGTAACTCTGTGAAACTGTGTAACTCTGGGTAACTTTGGGTAACTCTGGGTAACTCTGTGTAACTGTAACTGTTAACTGTAACTCTGGGTAACTTTGTGTAACTCTGGGTAACTTTGTGTAACTCTGGGTAACTTTGTGTAACTCTGGGTAACTGTGTAACTGTAACTGTTAACTCTGTGTAACTCTGTGTAACTCTGTGTAACTCTGGGTATCTCTGGGTATCCAGGATGTGATTGAGGAGGTGCTAAGAACCCCATCCGTATCTCGACACAACACGTTGCAGTGATTCCTTGTTAATGCATTCCTGGACTGGATACGATGGTCCTCCTAATGTCCAGCGAGCCCATACTATTAATCTGGTGACGTGTGCATTAATAGGCCACAGTTGGTAGAGTCACACTCCTCTAATTCTCACTGGAATTCACAAGGTCAGGCTAATGTCAATGTGTCACTGCAGCCATCTCCCGTCTCTCTCTTATAACAAGCAAGCGGGAGTTTTGCAGCAACCACACACAAGCAGCAGCAGTAAACAGAGAAGGTAGTGTTCATGTGTGTTAGGTAACAGCAAAGCCCATTGTGGCATCTCAATAATGACAGCTTTGTTGGAGTCCAGGGAACCCAGCTGAGAGAGGAGGAAGAGAGAAGCAGAGAGAGCTAAACTAGCAGAAAAGGGGGTGACGGGGTAAAAACATGAGGTGTGTTGTGTAACGAGAAGGTAGAATATATAATATATTTAGAGCCTTGTGAATTGAACTAGTTTCATTCACGACTCAGATTTGAATTAGATTTTTGCAGCACTCCCCTCTGCTGCCAATACTTTCTCCTAATCTAATAACTGTGACAACTCACAAAAACTCTTTTCACTGGATCGTCACTTTTGTCAGACAATAAAAGGTGCTTTCGAAACCAAATGTTCTCACGCCGATTAATCTTTGTCTCGCCCTCTTAGGACGGTGGAGGAAAAGCGAGACAAAGAAAGAGAGAGAGAGGAAGGGAGGGAATGAAAACTCCCAAAAGTTTTCATTCTCTCAAGTGTAATAGTAGAAGTGTGGGAACAGAGTGAGAACTTTCTCTAAACACCGACCTTCTGATTGGTGGATGACCTGCTAATGACCTACTAATTAACATGAGTAAAATACACCTTGTTTGACACGCTGGAGATACATTATTACAGTTGGAGCTCACCTGAAATGCCCTCAAGAGACATCATTAAAGTTATATATTAGCCAACATCAATAATAGTGGTCAGGTCACATGTTCTAGGAGTGGAACTCTGAACACACAAATATAAAACCTCATACGTCCTCAGATGATAATCTGTCCCTGGGTTGAGTATGTATGTTTTTCTTAAAATAAAAAGTTAAATATTATTTTCTTAAATATGACACATGATATCAAACAAGCAAAAACAATCAAAACTCAGAGCAAGATAAGACAAAAACATATTTATTACTTTAATGTCAGAATCACAGATGCTTAAAATTCAACGTGACGTGGTCATAATGCTGAGCGGACCTCCGCTTATTCATACTATGGGACTCTTTGTTTCAGTTAAATCTTTAATTAAATTTCTTCAAGAATTAGAAAAATCTTGCTACAATTACATTTTCACTACTCGTAATATTTACTTGTATATAAATAAATTGATAAATTGGTGGCCAGACGATCAACTATCAGTCATTCATTTGTTATAAATTCACTTCACTATTTAATCTTAGCATTAAATAGTTGGCTCATTGGACAGAACACATAGAAAAGAATGAAGTTAGAAAGTCTCAACTCATTTGTGGTCGTTCTGGTCGTTCTAACAAAACCAACACAGCTTTCAGCCAATCATATCACGGAAGCGTCCTGATGTCACCACTCGACCTTTTAACTGGTGGACTGAGAACAAACAAAGCTTCAGTGCATGTTTATATCCACCGTCTGCACAGACTGATCAAAACAAACTGGAAGAACTGGTTAGATTACCAGTTAGTAGCTCTGCCTTGTTTGTACATCAGATCAGTCCGGCTGCACAAATTCAACAAGCACGTTTCAGTAGTCTCTGGTGTCGTATGGTTGTATGGTGATACTCAGATTGGAAAGGTATCAGGAGTCCGCTTCTGATTTAAGACAACCCGGGTCCAGTCGGGACCAAAAGGACTGATGAAGGTTTAACCCCGGGGTGTTTTAGTTCTACTTAGTTGCTGTGGACCAGAGTGACGAAGAGAAACAGCGAGCAGAGAGAGATGGCACCAGTCAGCACGGCTTTCACCAACAGCACTGTCCAACTGCCTAACAGGAAGACGTGGACAAACAACCTGAAGGCACGACAGAGAGAAACACGATGTATGTTAAAGAACAAAACTAAACAGCGCGTTGGCGTCGCTGAAACCATCCGTCACAGAGACAAAGAAAATACACATTCTTCCACTTATTGATGCATTTGTAAGCCTAAACACTGACATCACAATGAACCCTCTTACAGTAATTTAATAAAATCATCTGCTGGTCCTCCCGTTGGTCCCCAAACACCTATTGTATAATGTACTGTATTGGTTAGTTTCAACATTTTTATTGATGCGTGTATAATGTAAAACAGGCACCACCATCAATATTGGAAAAAAAAAACACCAAGGGAATCTTAAGGAATCAATCAATAGAACAGCCCCCCACCAGTGCCTGTCAAGCCCCCCGAAAATAATAACAATAATAAGATATGAAGGACAGGGATTTAAAAATTAATAAATAGGTAAATAGATAATTGAAATTATATAAATCTGAATTAAATAAAATGAATATACATACTTTTAAATAAAAATATCATACAAAATGATAAAAAAAATAACATAATAAAAAATACAAAATAACATAAAATAATAATAATGATAGTAATGTTTTTTATAAATAAACTGTACTGTATTGTTTAGATGCAAAATGGTTTGAAATGCTTTTTGTCAGTGAGCCACTGACTCTGCCTCTCTATTTTTTTCTTACCTCACTCCCACCAAACTACGTCCACAACTTCCAGATTATGAAGAATAATTAATAATTAGGGATCCTACATATTTAACGAGCATTTTTAGCTCACGAAAAATAATCATTTATGATGCTTTATATTATATATTCTTTTATGATTTTTTTTTGTTTTAGAAAAAACAGAAACTTGCCAACACATAGCTTACATTAGCTCGCTAACAGCTAACTGGTCCCATCCCATCATCATTTTAGTCATCAACTGCACCTCTGGTAGACATGGAGTTCTAAAGGATCCTTTGACCTGCTGAAATCTAACGTTTTTAGCTTCCTACAGGCATTTTGTCAGAGTCTCAGCCCTTGATTTCATATTGAGGTGCAGATTGTTTCCCCTCCCGTGGGCCTGGTTTTACCAGTATGATGCATTGTGCTGCTCAGCTCTGATGTTTTAGGCTTTCCTTTTGCAGTGAGTGGTGTAAATGTTATGAAGTCCTGGTCGTTCTGCTGTTTTTACAGTCTGCATTCCTGAGTCGTCAGGTTGCCAAACCACACACCACACCTCCTGTCACAACACTCAACGGTGCAGCTTCTTAAGTACAGTCTAAGAGAAACTTGTTTCAAGAAAGTTGTTATGCAATTATTATTATTATTGCTCATGTTGCTGCAGTTAACTAGAGCCATCCTGTGGTTCACAAAATAAAGTGCAGCCGCCACATAGGCGGTCAAATCAAACCTAAACTGAATTTTCCTTTAAATGAATATTTTACCTTTTAGATAATACCAGTACTCTGTCTTCTGTCTTTCTGTGTACTGTATGTAGTATGTCTGACAGCGTGTACTGTATGTGTTTGTGACTCACTCCATTAAGAAGGCCTTGTAGACACAGAGAGCCAGCAGCACAGTAACAGGAAGCCTGAAGCTCTTAGGAAGGTCGTATCGTGTGAACATCCACACCACTGCTGCCATGGCGATATAATGGATCTATAAACACATAGAAATAATGACTGGTTTTAATCATCTTTTTATACACCCTCAGGTCCCATCATATAAACATTTACATTACAGATACAATGGCAATATAACCTATAGAGGGAAAGAAATCCATATCTGTCTACACACGCAGACAAGAACTCGTTATTTACTGGAACTGTTCACCATCGCTGTCAACAACAAATGGGAGATGGGAGGATGAGAGGTAAAGGAGAGGCTGACATGAAAGACAACAGATAGAGATAGAGTGAAGGTCATTGAGCAGACACAGTGGAGTAGTGAAGCAGAAGCTACTCACCAAACTGATGTTAGAGTCAAAGCTCATCTGGATGTACTTCCAATCAAACTCGATCCCTCTGGCTCCCACCCACAGAGGAAGACACCTGAGGATCCATAACAGGACACAAAGTGAGATTCAGTTGTTGGGTTTTTGTTTTATATATATA
>CAKAOI010027301.1:0-19735 GCA_916701655.1 Sebastiscus albofasciatus | reverse complement strand
GTTTTTCTTGTTGTAATAAACCCCCTGTTCATACTGGTTGTTAAGACAGCCCCTCCTAACATGCTTTAAGTAATGGTAGACAAAATCCTCAGTCCTTGTTCTGTGAAAAAATACATTATCTGAAGCGAATGTGGGACTTCAGCCCTCTAAGTTAAACAAATAAGTAAGTCGTCCAACGTTACAGTCTTTTTCGTTCCAAATTCCTGCTTTCTGTTACTGTTACTGTCCACTGCAGCCCAGCAACACTGTCCAGGAAATACAAAGAGGGCATTTTGAATTAAAAAGATTGTAGCTGTGGAAAACCCCCATTTAATTTGATGAATTCAGACTGGTCTGTTGTAACCTCATATTAACTTAAGATGAACTACTGGAATATGTTTTTGCACGAAACAAGGACTGAAGGGAACCACATTTTTTTTCAAGGCGACCTTTTAAGTCCAACATCATAAAGAAATGTAATGCAGCCATGTGTTATTTGTCCATAACATACAAGCCACCATGCTCTTACTGGTCTATTGAATTAAAAAGGTGTGAGTCTAACAGTCCAACTCTTTTCATCCATTTTTTTTCTTAATCTTACAGGACGAATGGATGTGGATATAAGCCTGGTGGAGGACTGCAGGCGACTTGCTAAACAGTGTAAAATGGAAGGTCTAATAGAGCAGCTGGAGAATAAATGCAAACAGCTATATGAATTTGGTGAGGCAGTACTCTTGGTTCACATTTACACTGCTAGCACATACAGTATAATACACAGCTTTTCAAGTAGACTCAAAATGCCAAAACACATTTTAAGTGTAGTGGCTCATTAAAGGGGACATATGCTGATTTTCAGATTCATACTTGTATTTTGGGTTTCTACTAGAACATGTTTACATGCTTTAATGTTCAAAAATACCATCTGTCTGAATATACCTGTATTCACCTTCTGTCTGAAACGCTCCATTTTAGCGCCTGTCTCTTTAAGACCCCCTCCCGAAAAAGGCCTGTAAATCACAAGGTAGCCACGCCCTAAAGCATACCCTGCTTTATGGTCTATTTGACTCTAAATGGGACCATGATTTACTAAATGAACATCATGCTGTATTGAAGAAGACTTGAAACTAGCGATTGAGACCATAAACTCATGTTTACAATGTTTTCTGAGGTAATAAATCAAGTGAGAAGTAGGCTCATTTTCTCATAGACTTCTATATAATCTGACTTATTTTTGCAACCAGAGGAGTCGCCCCCTGCTGGCTATTAGAAAGAATGCAAGTTTAAGGCACTTCCACATTGACTTCACGTTTCAGACCCGAAGGTAGCCCATTGGTTCACATTTTTTTTTATCTAGGCAGCCCACAAATAACTGACTGGGTTGTCTTATTTCACAGTTTATGGGTTGGCAGGCACTCCCGATATCCAAATGCATGTGCACTAGCACTGAAAAAGATGATAAGTCCCCTTTAAACTCTTGACGCTTTTTTCCTGAAGCTTGGATAGACTTTTTTTTCTACATGAGTGATGTCTGTCTGTTTAATTTGTTTCTTTCCTGAAGTGTCCAACAAGCCAGGAATCTGTGTGAAGGTTCTCAGCCTCGAGCCTCACGGCTGTCAACTTCAGGAGGAGATGGCTCAGTTAGCAGACTGTGCACTTCCCATTGCACTAAGAGTAAGGACATGATGGCAAGAAAACACTATAGCTGCAACTATAACATTTTAGTGAGCCTATTTTGACTTCCTGTTGATTCTCCCCAGGTTGGATTTGGTGAACTTCCCTTTAACAGAGTCGACCGCTTCCCTACTTTTCCTGACATCTGCTTCAGAGTCAACGGGTTCGACTTCTTGTGCCATAAGGTACGAACCACAAAGCTCACACAACATTCCACAGTCACATTACAGCCTCCCACCCCCCGTCGCTCAAATGAATATGAGAGTTTTAATGTGTGTGTGTCCCTCCAGGCGTTTTTCTGCGGACGTAGTGATTATTTTAAAGCCTTGCTGGAGGACCACTTCAGTGAGGGAGAGCAGCTGCAGTCCCAGCCCAGCACCCCAGTGATTACTTTACACAATATTTCCCAAGAAATATTCATCCACGTTATGTATTACATCTACACTGATGACACAGAGGTTAGTGCACAATTTTCTGTCTGAGATTATTTTATGGAATTGATAAACTTGCCAACAATTTCTTGTGAGCTTACCAAACGAGGAGTCATAAAAGACAATGAAACAGAAGCTCCACCTTTTAAGGACCAGTTTGTTGCTGTCAAACTGGTTTCCTATTGTTAGGTATGAGCCTGTAAAAAAAGGAAAAAATGTGTGTGCGTGCAGGGGTTTCACAAATATACAGTTTAACTGCTGATTTGTTTTTTAAAAATGATCCTACAATGATTGGATAATACTAACTTTCTTAAGAGCTCTTTCTATTGTATTTCACATTAAAAAGGTACTATATTTACATTTTTAAACTTAAAGGAGCTATAATCAATATTTTTATATTAACAATGGATCAAATAACTACTTGTGTGTGAATGCGGTCGCTCGTAGTAATGAGCACACACCTGACTCTATAGTTCCTCTCAGCTCTATGGACAAAGTTAGCGACTAGCTGGTGAACAAAGTGGAGCATTTAGCAGCTAAAGAGCCATATTTCCTTCAGGAGTTGGGAGAGACCAAAGCATAGCAAAAAGCAGGGTGAAAATTGACTTGTATTCATCAGGTGACCAGACACACAACTTTAAATGAATGCTAATGTTGCTCCATGTCTGCTGGATGTATAAGTAAGCAACTGATTGCCAACAGGTTTGCCTTAATAATTTAAATATGCCAATGTTGTGTTTACAGCTTTTTTCCTCAGTTATTGCTGGTTTGAAATTAAAAAAATTCCAATGACCTGACAGGTTTGCATCCTTGACCTCTGCAACATCCTAAATATTTAAACTATATATTGGGTGGGAATAAAAAGTACAATAACATTTTCATCTTTGAAAATAGAACCAACAACACAACAAGGCTAATGTTACCTGAGTGCTCATCATTATTATCCGACAGCTGACTGAATATTTTTTTATTTCCAGTTAATAAGGGATGTCGTGTTTGACGTGCTGTGCGTGGCCGACATGTATCTTCTGCCGGGGCTGAAGCGTCTTTGCGGGAAGTCGCTCGCTAAGACTATATGCGAGGACAACGTTCTGTACATGTGGAAGATGGCAAAGCTTTTCCATCTCTCTCGGCTGGAGGATCACTGCACGGAGTTCATGGCCAAGATCATCGAGCGGGTGGGTTGTCTGTTTCTCTGTGTTGACACTGGAGGGGGCTTTCTTTTGGCTGGATAACAAGACAGTGTCTGGGATATCGCAGCTGATGGCTGAAGTGTACACAGCACTTCATGCCTGTATGTTGAGTATGAAGCTGGAGCCAGCAGGCGTTTAGTTTAGCTTAGCATAAAGACTGGGAACAGGGGAAAAGTGACTGCAGGATAAATTTACACCTGTCTAACCTGTCTGTCACAGCTGGTGGAGCAGCCAGAGTTTGCAGAGATCATCAAAGAGGAGGCTGCGTCTGTGGAAGATCGACAAGAGACAGACTCCGTCCCCCTGGTGGACGAGATCCGCTACCACATCGCCGGCAATGTGCAGACGTACAGCGCAATAGAGGAGGCCAATCAGAAAATGGACGCCTTGGAGGAGCTGCTCTCCAACATCAATATTTACTGCTGAGGGGTCAACAAGGTTGTGGCTCGTGGCTGCAGAGTTTGAGGTTTTTAAGTTGGATGTTTGGGAAGGGATGTGGTGGTGGAAACATAGCAAGAGAAAACATGTGTCTGGATGTTTGTAGGGTTTATTTTAGTTATAGTATATTGTACAGAATATATATTTTCAAAGGATGTTCTGATGCATATTCAGAGAAAGCTCTTTAAGGTGCAGTCAGCGATTCTGGAGAAAGATCGTTGATATTTGAACTCAACACACAAACAAATACTTTACTTTAGATTTACCGTCCCTCTCGCTTCCACTGCCTTTCTCTTTATACATCCATGGCCTTTCCCCTGCTCTGTGCATGATTGCTGATCATGTTGCTGATTGGCTTGACTAGTGTTGCGTAGCTTGGTCCGAGCCACTTTGTTTGTTTGTATTTTTTTTACACACAGAACAGACGGCTAGTGGACCGTGAGGAGATTCTCGCTGAATTTGACAAAAAGAGTATTGGATTAGAATCGCTGACTGCGCTTTTAAATGACTCTTTGAGTGAGATATATCAAAAGATGTTTGGTATCAAGTACCAAGTTCTGCAAAATGGGTTTTGGGAAAATTGTGTATGATATATTTATACATGCATGGATTTATTTTAGGCATTATTTGTAACTGCTAGAATTTAGACTAGCTGGTTAATTAGCTCTTTTAAAATGCACTTTGGCTCCGACAAAGTTCTTCACCAGCCGTCATATCGAACTCCAAAAAATTGTATTTTTATGCTCTAAGAAAGCCAAATGACTGCATACCATGCACTGACACGCACTTGATAACTATGGGTAAAAAGACGAACAGTGCAGTATGAGTTCACTTCATTCATCCAGCAAATATTTTTAACCTCTAAATCCTCATTTTAAGTTACAAAGAGTATAGTTTTATGATGCATTTCATACGCAGAAGCATGTAACTTTTATTTTGGATTTCATTGGATCTGGCGGCTGAACTTCACCACGCTATACAACCTGTAAAATTGCTCCAGTGTGACACTTATTATTATTATTACACTTATTCCCCTCTAACATATTCCTGCTAGGGCTGGGCAATATGACAATATATATCGTCAAAACAATATAAAAAGGTCTATCGTATACATTTTTTATAATGTTTCTATTGCGATATAGGCTAAGCCTATATTTATTTATTTTCTCTATAATTTCAGTTAAAATGTTAAGGTCATTTTGCACTGAAGTTCTTAAAATGAGAAAATATGAAGTACTTTTCATTTGTCAAGTATTTAATTCATACAGAAGAATACAAAAATAGGCTTCACCATGTGGTTATTTCATATTGACTATTTATTTATTGAATTACCAGAAAACCAGCTATATCATGCTATATATCGTTATCGAGATATGAAATTGCCTATATCGTGATAGAAGATTTTGGCGATATATCGCCCAGCCCTAATTCCTGCCCTTTGTTTTAATCCTTAAATAGAAAAACTAAGTTCCTGCTGCCTTGTATGATAACAAACCTCTCTTGCCCAGTGTGTGCACAAAGACATAAATCTGTTACTAAAAAATGTTTGCATGTAAAATCCACCATCAACACAGGGAAAGTTTGGTTTTCAAAATGGTGATATCCATTTCTCAGTCTCACCCTGCTATTATTTAAGTGAATAAACAACTGCTCTTGGTTTTGGCAATTAAACGTGGTCTTGCAAACACGAGTAGCGTTTTATTGGGCATATCATGAATTTTTAAGTGTGGCATCATGAAAGTGAATTGGTTTTACTTACATAATTCATCGTTTTTTTTTGGCAATGTTAGTTTGTCCACCACTTTGGTCCAGACTGAAATATCTCAACAACTATAAGAAGGATTGCCATGAAATTTGGTGCAGACATTCATGCTTCTGACAGGATCATCATCTCACTTTTCATCTAGCGCCATCATCTGTTCAAAATTTGCATTTTGTCCAACACTTTGGTTTATGACCAAATATCTGCAAAACGAATGACATTAGTTTCCACCTCAGCTGTACTGGAACCCAGGCTCGCCCATAGAAATGACTGGCACCCTGAAAAGGTCCAGTGAATGGGCCTTCTCCAAATCTGCTCTACTCACATCAACACCTGCTCTCTCTCTCTCTCTCTCAAAACTAAACACATGTAAACTGAGAGAGACTTACACAGTGAAACAGGCTACATTGGCATAGGTGCACACAAACCATAATTATCTATAATAATACAAATAGATGTATAAATAACATTGTTATTATTATTACAGAACTCTTTGACACATATTTCTCAGTAGAAAATGCAATTTTTTACCTTATGGCTTCACCTTTTCCTCTTATACAGCCATCTTCCTTGTCTTTCTGGATGCAAAGTCCTGTATAAGTCCATCTGTTTAGCCAGTTCACACTCAATTGCAAGTATTGCCAGGTTATCGAGCCTCTCCTGGCTCATTGTGGAGCGCAAGTAATTCTTTATTATTTTCAGTTTACTGAAGGATCTCTCTCCTCCTGCCACACTAACTGGTAAAGTGCAAAATACCCTCAGTGCTCTACAAATGTCACTATAAATGCTCCCAAGCAACTCCAAACTCCATAGGTGTTGTTGTTGATATGTGTTTCCCCCCTACCTAAACCTGAACCAATCCTTAGCCCTAACTACCGAGGGGGCGCTGTCACTTTAAAGGGACTGTTTGTAACTTCTTACACGTATAAATCACTCGGGTCGGTGTCCCATTTGCGTTCGTATATGCATGCTCGCGTGTGGTTACGCTGTTCAGACTCAGACTCCAACACAAACTACACGGAAGCACCAAAACCGCAAAGTTATAAATAGTGAAGCCCCTCTTGCAAAACAGTGTTGGCCGCGGTTGGAGGACGCAGGGGGGAGATCGTAGCTTTGGTTTCCAGGGCCGGAGTCTCTGCTGTACTCTGCTCCTCCGCTCCTCTGCCTGCCTGCTTGCCTTCACTCACAAACCACGCTCCTTCTCGCTCCACTCTCACGTGCATACGCGCACACTACACACTGCAGAAGAGTTAGTAGCTCTGAGAATATCTAGTGAATGGAACACACTCCAGCTAACTGATAAACTAGTTAACTGATAAACTATCTAGCTGATAAACTAGCTAACTGATAAACTAGTTAACTGATAAACTATCTAGCTGATAAACTAGCTAACTGATAAACTATCTAGCTGATAAACTAGCTAACTGATAAACTAGCTAGCTGATAAACTAGCTAACTGATAAACTAGTTGACTGATAAACTAGCTAGCTGATAAACTAGCTAACTGATAAACTAGCTAGCTGATAAACTAGCTAACTGATAAACTAGTTAACTGATAAACTAGTTAACTGATAAACTAGCTAGCTGATAAACTAGCTAACTGATAAACTAGCTAGCTGAGAAACTAGCTAACTGATAAACTAGCTAGATGATAAACTAGCTAGCTGATAAACTAGCTAACTGATAAACTAGTTAGCTGATAAACTAGTTAACTGATAAACTAGCTAGCTGAGAAACTAGCTAACTGATAAACTAGCTAGATGATAAACTAGCTAGCTGATAAACTAGCTAACTGATAAACTAGCTAGCTGATAAACTAGCTAACTGATAAACTAGCTAACTGATAAACTAGTTAACTGATAAACTAGCTAACTGATAAACTATCTAGCTGATAAACTATCTAGCTGATAAACTAGCTAGCTGATAAACTAGCTAACTGATAAACTAGCTAGCTGATAAACTAGCTAACTGATAAACTAGCTAGCTGATAAACTAGCTAGCTGATAAACTAGCTAACTGATAAACTAGCTAGCTGATAAACTAGCTAACTGATAAACTAGCTAACTGATAAACTAGCTAGCTGATAAACTAGCTAACTGATAAACTAGCTAACTGATAAACTAGCTAGCTGATAAACTAGTTAGCTGATAAACTAGCTAACTGATAAACTAGCTAACTGATAAACTAGTTAGCTGATAAACTATCTAGCTGATAAACTAGCTAGCTGATAAACTAGCTAACTGATAAACTAGCTAACTGATAAACTAGCTAGCGGATGATGAGTATTTTGGTTCGAAATAAAATGTGGTCATCATTGCTTAAGATGACAATGATTATTGATGGCCTCTGTGGACCAAGCCCCACCCCCCAGCGGTCGGTCTCATGTGCGGCCTGCTATAATGTAGTTAGATAGGATAAGATATTCCTTTATTAGTCCCGCAGTGGGGAAATTTGCAGTGAACAGCAGCAAAGGGGATAGTGCAAAAAACAAGATGCATCAGCTAACACAGTAAAAAAGAGCTAAACAAAGTGTAATAAAATATGAACCATTTAAATAAGTGGAAGTATAAAAATAGGAGCAGTATATACAGTATTGACAATAAACAGACTATTAACAAAATTGCACAAGTGGAAAATGATATTGCACAGTGAGAATTACACCTGAGTAGTAATAATGATAATGATATTGCACAGTCATTATACAGTATAGTGCCATTATTGTCAGTTTTTGGTGTGTAAGTGTAAGTGGTCTACTGGGACCAGTGCTGGTTGTGGTCTATTGGGTGCAGTGCTGGTTGTGGTCTACTGGGAGCAGTGTTGGTTGTGGTCTACTGGGTGCAGTGCTGGTTGTGGTCTATCGGGAGCAGTGTTGGTTGTGGTCTACTGGGAGCAGTGTTGGTTGTGGTCTACTGGGTGCAGTGCTGGTTGTGGTCTACTGGGAGCAGTGCTGGTTGTGGTCTACTCGGAGCAGTGCTGGTTGTGGAGTCTGACAGCTGCAGGAAGGAAGGACCTGCGATAGCGCTCCTTCACACACTTTAGGTGGAGCAGCCTTTCGCTGAAGGAGCTCTCCAGTGCTGAGATGGTGTCCTGCATGGGGTGGGAGTCATTCTCCATCATGGATGACAGCTTAGCCATCATCCTCCTCTCTCCCACCACCTCCACTGTGTCGAGGGGGCATCTCAGGACAGAGCTGGCCTTCTTGATCACTCTGTCTAGTCTCTTCCTCTCCGCAGCTGAGATGCTGCTGCCCCAGCAGACCACTCCATAAAAAACGGCTGATGCCACCACAGAGTCATAAAAGTTAGCTAATAGAAAGACATTTTAAAGTGGTTACAGTATTTGTAAGCAATTCTCCTCTGAAGACATATTTTATATTATTACAAATCTGTTTATTGACATTCATTGTTTGTTGTCATTTATACACCAACCTCTACTTTTGTGTGTCCGCAGAAGAAGGTATAAATACATTACACACAACCACATTATAGTTGTGTGTGTTGCAAACCATTTATTATGTTTATATACCACTTATAAATGCTTAAATGTTGAAGTGTAGCTACCGCTGCACTTTATGTTTTGCAAATATTAGAATGCTGACATGTTAAACTAAGATGGTGAACATGGTAAACAATACACCTGCTTATTATCAGCATGTTAGCTCAGTCATTGTGGGCTTGTTAGCATACTAATGTTGGCATTTGGCTCAAAGTACAGCCTCATAAAGGTCAAGCATGGCTGACAAACTCTTGTACTTTCCGTTTCTTTAAAGGGACTGTTTATAACTTCTAACACGTATAAATCAATCCGGGTCGAGAAACGTTATCGTTTCCGACCAAAACTCCGATGTCTCCAATGTTCCCTGTGGCCGTGGTTGGGAGGCTGAAGCAGGAATAGCCAACACTAGGATCAGCATTGATTCATGGAGAGACCTTCGTCTGGTCAGCTAACGTTACTGCCAAGCAGGTGAAATATAGAGTGATATTGTGGTTTTAGCTGACGTGTGTCGCCTCACTGTTTTGAGCGATGCTCATTCATGTCTATGTAGAGCGAGCACAAGCGCGAGCGCGAGCAACAGGACGCTGACTTTCGTTGACTTAACGGCCACAGGTGTCACTGTTAACAAGCAATTTCTGACTCTTACAAACAGTCCCTTTAAGCATTATTTTATTTTTCCAGAAAACATTTGATAAACTGTTACAGCTGTGGCTGAGTTTGCAACTGTCCAGTTCAATACTAAGTTTACAGCATTTTATCCAGAGTGGAATAAAAATGGAAATAAGCTTTTCTTCCCCCTTTCTTTTATTTAAATAAAATGCAGATACAGTTGAGTGTGAATCAAAGGAACACTTTCCATGAATGTACATTTTAAGATCAAGTTTTAGGAAGAATCCTGAAGATGGAGCCATTTCTCAGTTTATCATCCCTGAGGTTGTGGTGACTCAACACAGAAACACACTTCTTCATGCATTGTGACAAACAAATTAATCCATCACCCATGTCTCTCAAGTCATGGGAACATTTTCTCAATGGGTGTATTTGACAGTTGCACATTTTTCAAATCACTCATTCATTACGTGACCACAAAGGTGTGAAACAGTAAATAGTGAGGCGCTGTAACATGTTAGAAGTGATTTAAATGTGTGTGAGTCAGTGTACTTGCCCTATGGTTTATAAGTGGCGTCGCTGTTTGCTCCATCGCTCTCATTTCAAAGAGTCTTGGAGGTGAAGACAAAGCTGTACGTCACCTTAATGGAGCCCCGAGGTTCAGAACAGTGGGGTGAGCTCAAATCCCAACAGGGAGTACACTGTGATGCACAGCGGCTGTTAAAATACATTAAAGTGCAGTTCAACTGAAACACTAAGGCCATCCGTTAGACAACAAAACAAAACCTTTGGCTTCTGGCCCAGCGTCTTGAAGACTTACATGTTAAAAAAGACAAGAATAAACAAGACAGTAAGTTATTACCTCAACTAGCTTCCTTTGTAAATGTTTAATAGTTGCTAAGCAACTCGGTGTGGTTTTGGTCTTGGGTGGGAATGTCCAGTTTATTATGTTTCCGATGGACGTCACACTGCTCGGGCAAATGGATATTTATGCCGTGTACAGGAAAGATATATTATATTTCTCGTCACTTTATTCGATTTCCATGGAGACTGTGTTTACAAGTCAATCCAGCGTCTCTATGAGAGCAGCTTGGTGCCTCAGTTTGTTCCCATTCAGCGTCTCTACACCTCAACACTGGCCTCAAGTCAGAGCAGGACACAGTGGAGCTGGAAAACTGTGAGCTGGGATTTAAATTAGTGGAAAGCAATACTTTGTCAGTTAAATTTGACTTTGAAATGTTTGTTTTTGTGAAGGACATGTTAGAGGCTTGGCACTTAGGATGGTCCAGACTGAAATATCTCAACAACAACTGGGCAGATTGGGATGAAATGTTGTACAGACATTCATGGTCCCTAGAGGATGACGAGTATTTACTTTGGTGATCCTTTGATTTAACCTCGATTGCCACCAGCAGGTTGAAATCTTTGGATTTTACTGAAATATTTCTATAAGTATTTTATGGATTGACATGAATTTGGGTTATATATTTAGGATACCCAGATGATGAACCTGAGTGACTTTGATGATCGCCTGACTTTCCTATAGTGCTACCAGCAGGCCAAAGTTTTCACGTATGTACTTGATGGAATGGCACTAAATTTGGTACAAACATTCATCATCCCCAGAGGATGAAGCCTGATTACTTTAGTGATGCACTGACTTTTCGTTGAGCACCACCACGAGGTCCACATTTGTAGTTTGAAATGTCTCAACTATTGGATGGATTGCCATACAATTTGGTACACGCAATCATGTCCCCCTCATTACTTTGAAGATCCTCTGACATTTCATCCAACGCCATCATCAGGTAACATTTTTTATTTGTCTAATACGATGAAATACCTGCAAAACCAACGTCAGTCCCATCATCCTCAGCTGTAGTCCGTGTATAGTACTAATCAGCCAATGTTAGCATGCTAACATGCTAAACTAAGATGTTTTAGCATTTAGTTCAAAGAACCGCTGTACCGCGAGCATGGCTGTAAACTCTTGGTCTCGTTTTGCCACCTTGATTGCACAACTCTTGTTGTCAGTAACGTGACACCAAGTCTTCTGATCAGTTTGTTTTCTTGGCACAGTGGCAAAAACTTTCTTTGCTGCCTGTCAAGCAAATCTAATTATCCCTTTGTCTGGCTGGATACTATTTTTTTGAATAGTTTACAAGTGAAGTTTACTTTTGTAACTCATAAGAAAGGTGTAACACTACTGTCAGTCGTTGTTTTTAATATGAATTGTCATTGTCACCTGTCATGGAACCAAACTCTAATGTTACCTATGCTATGTATCATTATGTTACATATTTTGATGTCACACGGTAAACACCTGTAATTCAAATTGTCATTTCCTTTTCAAATGGCTTGCAACATACTGGCTCGCGTGCATTTTGAACATCTTCAGCGTCCTTTACAGACACTGATGTCTGAGTTGTGAATCATATTTCAGTCATACGTGCAGTCCTTGAAAAAATAAATAGTTTGCACCGATGATTTCCATGTTTTTTTTTGCAGAAAAAAACAAAATAAAATCTTGATGGGAGCAGCAAAGGGTAAAATCTCTTGGCTCTTGACTCATGCCAGGAGTGACTCATTGAAACTTCACTGAGACATTTGTCTCCTCATACTGGAATCTGCAAGGGAAAAAATATACCGGTCATGTGGAACCAGCTCTGTTTTCTGCTTTAACCTCCTAACAATAAAGGTTATTATCTGTCGGTGTTGGTTTGACTCCTGGATGTGCACTGAAATAAATACATGGTTTGGTTCTAGTTCTTCTTTTTCCTTGTTCTTTTGAGCACTTTAGTTTCCCTTTACACCTAAAATGTCTCTGGTCCTCCAGTCTAACTTGTTTTGGTGGTCATTATAAAGTTCTACTTCAGGTGCTGATCCAGTATGGATGACATGTACAGGACGTGCAGGACTGTATAACTCATACCATCTGTCTGACTGTCTTTCCTGGAACAAACACTCATCTCAACCATGACGTTCTTCTATATGCGGCTCACACATAGGATTCATTACATTTGCAACAGATGGAGAAGACTGCAGATGGTCCAACATAAAGCTGATAACATGTGTTGCAAGTAAGATGTGTGTAGTTGTTTTTTTATTTACTTGTATTTCCATTTTATGCTTTATACTTCACTGCTTTTCAGAGGTAAATATTGTACTTTTTACTCTACTACATTTATTTAACATCTATTACTAGTTATTGCAGCAGTTGTGAGAGTTGTACTGAGATATTTAAAAAAAGTAGCAATAAAAAAGTGTAGGAATACTCATTACAAGTACAAGTCCTGTATTACAAATCTTGCTTTTGTACATACATATTATCAGCAAAATGTACATAAAGTATCAAAAGTAAAAGTTTTCATTATGGATAAAAATGCCTCTGTGAGTCATGTATCACTACATATTATATATTTCATTATTGTAACAGTTGAATTAGCAGTCTTTTCATGTTGCTGGTGGAGGTTAAGCTAGTTTAAACTAATTTACATATTGTGGGGTAATTTAATCCGTTATATTATATTATATTTTATATACATATACTTTGTGTATAAAATTGTAATCTGCAGAGCAATAGCTAAATGTAGTGGAGTAAAAACTACAATATTTTCCTCAGAAATGTAGTGGACTACAGGTTTTAGGTAGCATAACATTTAAATACGAGTAAAGTGGCAGTACCTCAAAAATTGT
This sequence comes from Sebastiscus albofasciatus, assembly GCA_916701655.1. Classification (NCBI taxonomy): domain Eukaryota; kingdom Metazoa; phylum Chordata; class Actinopteri; order Perciformes; family Sebastidae; genus Sebastiscus; species Sebastiscus albofasciatus. The sequence continues at coordinate 6,461 of CAKAOI010027301.1, read as the reverse complement.
ACTTATAAGTTGAGTAAATATACTTAATTGCATTTCACCAATGTTTTGCAGATTACAATTTTACTTTAAAGACAAAAGCAATGATGAGTTTATAAAATATGATGCATTACTGCAGATTAAACTCCCCAACAGTATATAAAGTAGGTCAAATTATCTCCACCTACAACAGCTGCAAAATTAAAGTGCTGCTTACACATTAATGCTCATTAAACATTTTTCAGGTTTTGACTTGTAGTTCAAGTTCCAAGTAACTAGATTTGCAATTTGCATACACAGCCCTTGTTCTCTGAGTCACTTAAATGAACAAAAGGCCGTAAGCATAACAAAGAATGATTGCATAAAGGTTGCGTAACAAGGAAATGAGACATATTCTAGTTACTTAGACAAATAAAGTAAGTAAAAAAGGGGTTTGAAAACTTATTCCACTATTGGAGTCCTACAACCTCTTGTGCTTACAGGCACGTGTACTATATTTCTACTATATCAAGTTTAACTACGATATCTGTCTGAAAGGCATAATAACTGTGTTGTGTTCTGTGATGGACAGACAGACATGCACATTTGCGACCTTGTCCCTGAGTATTGATATGTCCTCCCAGGCGACGGAAGACATAACTCACTGCTGCTGTCGCTGCCAATATCCTAATTTGCTATAGGGATTACCACCTGAGAGAGAGAGAGAGAGAGAGAGAGAAGTAAACCTATTAGTATAGACTGACCTGAAAAGCTCTGTCTCTCTCTCCAACTCCCCCACTCCATTTTATAGACTACCACAACACAGTATAGATGTATAGATGCACTATTTTTGGCTGTATGTTCTAGTTTCAGTCCTAGTTTGGCACCACAGAAAGCCTGTGTTTACGTTTCAATAGACAGTCTTAGAGACTTAGGACTTGGGCAAGTGTTGTGTGGTCCCAGCCAGTCATTATGTAAGAAATGGCACAGCAAAGACTACACGCGCACTAAATTGAACGATAGGTTCCCGCCAAGAAGATCTCTTTATAGGATTGTCTTGAAATGAGAGGGGCTGAGCAGCCAGTCACTTTCCCCCACATTTCCACCGTCACGCCATGCAAATACCAGGCTGGAGATGACTACAAAGTTTTATAAACACTGATCGCAGCTCAGGCTTATCAACCTGGAATTCTGATTATCTCCCTGCTCTGCATGGAGACTCCTCTTGGAAGTGTGTGACAGTCAGATGCTTACACTTAACATAGCCACGGTAATATGGGATTAAGCCTCACAAGCTCTCTTGAAGCATTAGCAGCCAGGACACAGACAAGCAGGCGAGCAGTGGTCTTATTAGTCAGCTTTGTCAAAGAGGGAGTCTGAGAAAGCTGAGTAAATATATCTGGCCAATGCGTTTGCAAAAAAGAGGAACAATGCATCCCGTGCTGCAGCAGCAGAGCATTCTTTGTGGTTTTATTTCTCCAATTTGTGTCACTTTAGCCGACATCATGTGTCTATCTTGTTTATTTGTTGCAATGTAATGCTCCACGAAAGGTGAGTCACAAGGTTGCCAGTAATGAACGCGGCCAGCTCTGTAGATACAAACAGCGTCTGCATGTGAGGCAGGATTACACTGTTACCATGTGACTGGTCTGCCCTTAGACGGACCTCTAACAAAAGACAGGCTAAATCCATCCAGGACAACAACCTCCGGCTTCAAACTCTTCAAATGTAAACAATCAGGTGAATAAAAAAATCAAACCTGTCGTGAGGGTGACAGAGCGTGACCTTGAACTGATAAAGCTCTTTCTGCAAGAAAAAGTTGACAGTTTAGTCTTATTTTTAGTACACAACATATATAAAGCAAGTACTCATTACTGAAGGGAGTTATAATATCAGATATTTGGGCAAAGACAAGATTTAGCAGCTTTAAATTTAGACATGACAACATTTGGTCACATCAAAGATGTTATGATATTTTATTTTAATTGTATAAGATAATATAGCTTGTAACGTTTTACTTACAATACAATTCAAAACAATGGGGAAAAAATAGGAGTATGATAGAGTTAGCATCATATTAGCAATTAACTAACTAGCATTGTGAATTTCCTACATGTACATAGTAAAATCTGGACTTTAATTGATTTCACCTCTGAAAAAATCACAGTAAATTTTACTTAATAATAATAACATTAATTCTTGAAAACAAACAGGAGCATTAACCTGTGTAATTAACATTGGTGAGCTAGCATGGTACCTAGCTAAGGGTTGAAACAGGGCTGTGTCTAGAAAGTAACACGCAAAGCGCAAAACTCTCAAGAGATAGCTAAAAGTATGGCATTTCCTAAAAGAAAATATTATAATTGTGAATTAATCATTTTTCTTTTATTTTGGCGGGTCCAAAATGTATGTTTTGTTTATCTCTGTGGAAGATATCTGATGTTTGGTTCCTATGTCTAACAAGACTTCTAATAAGATGTGACATCTAGTGGCTGAATGTTATCAATGTTATAGCAACTTTAAGGTTAGGCATTGACCTCAAATAGTTAAGGTTAGACATTGTTCAAACAACACAAAAAAACGGCTATCAGCTTAGTTGGCATTTTTATCAGTTATCCATATAAAGTCGTCCATAAAATCAAGTTAAAATTCAACAACATTTTATGATCTTTTCAGCTCATTTATGGTGAGCCACAGAGCAGTGAGGTGACGTGGCAAAGAGGTGGAAGCTGATTGGTCCTCCTGTTTACATTCAGGGCTCTGATTGGTGCTGTGCAGATAGAAGCTTATAGTTAGAGAATGACTTTGGAGATAAAACTTTTAGGGCCACAAATGCACTATAGTCAAAGTAAACCTGCACAAAATATTGAAAACTTCCCACAGATAAATTTCATGTGAGCTCACAAAATGGTCTTCAAACATGATTATGACCTTGTGAGAGTTGTAAAAACTATGTCATAAACAAGACTTTATCATAATGGTTATAATGTTTACTCTGTGGCAATGCCTGCTGTTGTAACTTGATACAAGTTAGGTAAACCTTTCTCTCCCCTGTGTTTGCTCAGCTACTTTAGATTCAAGGTTGGTTTCTGTCACAGTTACAAACAGTGTGCGTCCAAACTTGCATTTTTTTTTTCAGTCACTTTCCTGTTTCCTGGCTGTTTCACCCCCCAGCATCAGAAAGCAGTTGTCCTGCTGACAGAGCTTTTGTTCTCTGCAGGGGGAGACCATCACTGAAACTCAAGGGGACCGGGTGGCTTTGAAACACACTTTGCTTTACAACATTGACATGAAATGTGGCTTCTGAGGCTAATGAGGAAATGTGCAAGTACACAGCAGAAATAAGGAACCAAAACAAACTGCCTGTTCATTCTTGTAGTTCGATTTGACTGAGTACTTTTCCATAAAATTTCACAATAAAATACTTTTCTTTGTGGCTCAATAAATAAAAAAAAAACAAAAAACTCCAGAGTTTGGTTAACATTGGTAAATGTTAGTCAACATACCTTTATTTCCTGTTTCTGAAACAACATTTAGTTGGCCTTGAAGGACTACCCTATTTGTACAGTCAATACAAATATCACTCTTAGCAGTGCATGATGATTTATTTAAAAAATGATAGACCTAGATCTGTGGTTTGGTTTTAATGGACACCATCTTGATACTTTACCTGCAATACATGACATACAAACATGTGGCCATGCCATCTGTCTGTCTGGCATGGCTGATGACCCGGATTAAGACTATACTATACAGTAAAGTAGCCTATATGCACAAGTCTTGCAGACATAACAAATTATCTACATTCATCTATTTGTCTGCACTGGATTGACACTGCAGATATAGTCTATTGTGAAATATACCGTTAGATGCAAATGCATAAAACAAAAAACAATTCTGAATTAAATTTAGCATAAAATTATGATACCTCTTTATTATGAGGCAGCCTTTATAAATTGTATATAAGTGGTAAGTAATGGCTGTATTAATGGTTTACAAATTGTTCAGTAATGCTTTATAGATCAGTTATAAACGAGGCTATTAGGCTAATATGAACAACTTTTGGGTTGCCAGGTTGTAAACTAATTTTGACTGGTTATACCACTTATTTCTAAACAAGCATAACAGTCTATGGCCACACTGGTGGTTCTGTGAGACTGTACTTAGGTACAGTGTTGCGTTGGGCTAAATGCTCACGTCAGCATGCTAACATGCTGATACTTATGGTGCCTTTAAATGAAATTCATGAGCTCGTGTTTACAACATGGGAAGTCATGCACACAATATCTGTGGTGTTCAAGTGGTTAAGTCGTGAGAACACCGCTGCTAAGCAATGGCAATATTAACGTTACTGTAGGCATCTAGAAGCCACAGAGGCTAATAATTTAGCAGCTAGAAAGTGGGTAACATTATGCAGGAAATGCAAAGACAGAGGAAAAAGATTAGTCAGTTGGGAATATAAACATTTTCCTCAGGCATATTATAAAATTGCGAAGAATTAGCTACAATATACGACTATAATTATAATATATTCACTTATTATGTACCCAAAAATGAACTTCAAAGGCCTCCGCCATTTCTGACAACGTCAACAAACACGTCACACTCAGAGATTTCAGAAACTTTCCACTTACGAGATCGTGAGTACGACAAGAGGGGGGCGTTCATATGGACTCTTCTCGTAAACCCGGGAAACACAACCCCATTTGAAGGCACCATTAGGCACAGTGGTGCTTTGAGCTAAATGCTAACGTCAGCATGCCAACACGCTCACAATGACTATGATAACATACTGATACTAAACACATTGTACTATGTTCACTATGCTAGATAGATAGATAGATAGATAGATAAATAGATAGATAGATAGACAGAAAGTAAATTTATTGATCCCGAGGGAAATTCAAATTTCCAGCATCACAGTTCCATAGTGCAAAAGCATGTTAGTAAAAAGGCAGTAAAAAAGTTAGTAGTGCAAAGTACAAAAAAAATATACCAGATATAAAAATACAAGGAGATATATAGTGTGGGGTAAGAACTGAGATACACGACTATTAAAAAAGTGAATATAGTGCAGAAGAGACTGTTATAAATGAGTATAGTGCAGGGTAACTCCAGTAGTTTAGTCTATGAAAGTGCACTGTATGCATTATTATCTGTCCTAGTGTAGCATATTAGCAAGCATGCTAGCATTTTTTAATGGAGCTGTAATTGAATATCTTTTTTGATAATGTCTTTGGGTTTTCTGAATATATTTCTTTTTCATTGTATTATCTTTTATATTTTTTGTATTTATATTGCACTCACTCTTTTTTATTGTATTATCTTTTAAATATTTTTATATTTATATTGCACTCTCTCTTTTTTAATTGTATTATATTTTATATTTTTTATATTTATATTAAACTATCTCTTTTTATCGTATTATATTTTATATTTTTATATTCATATTGCACTCACTCTTTTTTATTGTATTATCTTTTATATATTTTTATATTTATATTACACTCACTCTTTTTTATTGTATTACTTTTATATATTTTTTATATTTATATCTATCTATCTATTTTTATTATCTCTTTTTTATAGTATTATCTTTTCATTAGCACCTACGTGATTTATCACAATCTAATTTCGTTGTACTACACAAGACAATAAAGGGGCTTGAATCTTGAATCTTGAATCTGCCTGTGCTTTTTGCACGTCATTGGCACATTTTGCAAGTGAATGTAAATCAATATGTAGGCTGAATGCCATGAGGAGGACATGCTGTAGTTATTACAGCAGTAGACCGTTAGAGGAGCAGGTGAAGGGCGGAGGGAGGACGGAGGGATGCTGTCGCTTTAAGAAGTTGTTGCATGGAGAAGCTGGTGATTTTCCACTCAAACTGATATTAACGCGCACCAGCTCTAGAAACAATGGTCTCACAGAAACATAGATTAAATAGGTTCACTCAGCGTTAACAACGTAGTCGACACAAACAAGGAACAACTGGCTGCTAAGTAAAAACGAGGACAGGTAATACATCTGCATCTTCTTTACGTATATTAAGTATAGTAAATGATGTTTTTTTATTCTAAGATATAATAAGATTAGTAGCTTCCGCTTTTAAGATGTCTCTTTTTTTAAGATTTTTTAAAACCATGTGGAATTTGTCACTGTATTTTGATGTTTAACATCTGTTTCCTTTTATTCTCTTGATATAAACAGAACCACATTTTGCTCTCTTTTCTCTTTGACATGATGTTGTGTCCTAATTATTCCCATAATAGAAAAAGACTGCCGTTTTAACCTTGCTTTAAAAAAAAAAAAAAAAGCAAATATTGTTCGGGTTATATAAAATAAAAACACTCAGATGTGGCCTTTGAACCCTGTTTCCTGTGTTTATAGCTGATAAGAGACCCTGGTTCTTGGCTCTCTCTTTCATCATTTTTGTGAAGGTTTGCAATGGTGCGTTCAGGCGCAGCCCCGACTTCACAGTGACATGTGATGTGTGTGATGTGTGT
>CAKAOI010027299.1:0-11069 GCA_916701655.1 Sebastiscus albofasciatus | reverse complement strand
AATAAAGTTACTATCTATCTATCTATCTATCTATCTATCTATCTATCTATTGAATTCTAATTAATAGTTTACATGCAAAGATTAACTATATATAAATACTTTACTTTATTTTCCAAAGATATGCAAATGCAGATCCTACTATAAATACAATTGCAGATTCTACTATTCTCAGATTTTATGCATATAGCGTGTAAGTGACAAAACAATTGTGTGGCTAGTAGAAATGTTCAGTGACCTGCCACAGTGGCACGTGATGAAAAAACTTAGTTTTAGACCCTGCTGGAGATGCTCCGTCAGATTATGCAAGGATGCTATTATGTTATTATTACTTTTTCTTTTTTTAAAGGAATGTTTAAGTATACACTTAAATATTGCATTCATTTGGTTGCCTCAATGCTTTCACTGACATTACTCTGCACTTGTTCCCTAACGTTAGGCTTTGTGAATGTGAGACTTGAGGAGGAGAAGCCGATATTCAACAAGCAGAGGATCGATTTTACACCGCCCGAGAAGATAAACCATCTTTCAGTCTGCAACAATCAGCTATGCATGAGTCTGGGAAAGGACACCCTGCTGAGGCAAATAACACTATCATAAGCACTGTGAACAATCACTGTAGTGTTTGCATGGTTTTGATTGGATTAGTTTGAGTTAATGACTGTTTTCTTCACTGTGATTTGTACTCATCTGTTGTTAGCTGATGTTTATTGAAGCCTCTAAAAGAGTTTGTTAATACAACTGATACAAGATGTTGATACTAATGTTTCATGTTCTGTTCTGTACAGGATTGATTTGGCCAAGCCAGATCAGCCTAATCAGATTGAACTGGGAAGGAAAGATGAGAGTAAAGTGCACAGACTGTTCCTGGACCCCACCGGTGAGAAAAAACACAGTGCTTATTCAGATTCTCCTTTGAAAACATCACCCGTAGGCCATAATTGCTCATTTCCATATAATTTATTTTGATTCAACTTCCTGCGAGTCTTCTATCTAGGGCTGTCAATTGATTAAAATATTTAATCGCGATTAATCGCATGATTGTCCATAGTTAATTGCGATTAATCACACATTGTTTATCTGTTCAAAATGTACCTTAAAGACAGATTTGTCAAGTATTTAATACTTTTATCAACATGGGAGTGGCAAAATATGCTTGCTTTATGCAAATGTATGTATATACAGTATTTGCTCAAATCATAACATACTGCAGCCCAACAGACAACAACAGCTGTCAGTGTGTCAGTGTGCTGACTTGACTATGACTTGCCCCAAACTGCATGTGATTATCATAAAGTGGGCATGTCTGTAAAGAGGAGACTCGTGGGTACCCATAGAACCCATTTTCATTCACATATCTTGAGGTCAGAGGTCAAGGGACCCCTTTGAAAATGGCCATGATAGTTTTTCCTCGCCAAAATTTAGCATAAGTTTGGAGCGTTGTTTCGCCTCCTTCGCGAAAAGCTAGTATGACATGATTGGTACCAATGGATTCCTTAGGTTTTTCTAGTTTCATATGATACCAGTATCATTGTATAGAAGCTTTAAAACTGAAAATAAAAATTGCAAATTGTGTTAATGTGTTAAAGAAATTAGTGGCGTTAAAATGAGTTTGTGTTAAGGGGTTATTATCGCATTAACTTTGACAGCCTACTTCTATCATATTGTTATCTGTAGATTTGCAGATGTGCAGAAGTTTTTTTTCTTATTCTTTCCTCCAGTTTATTGTATCCAGAACATAGAGGTACAACAACATGTGAATATATCATACCTAACTCATGCCTAGTGTGGCTTAGCTTAATGCAAAAATCTTTTTAAGACACCATTTTTACATGATTAAATAAAAATGTCTCAGAGACTGCAGCAACGCCTCAAGCTCTCAAATTAAATGCTACAACATAATGTATCAGATTACGGTCTCATTGTCATGGTTATGACTTATTAAAAACAGCAGCTGTATCCTCCTCCATAATCTTCCACCGCAGGCTCCCATCTGCTGATCTGCCTGAACACCAGTGAGTGTCTGTACCTCAACCGAAACACGCAGAAGGTGCGCAGTCTGTCCCGCTGGCGAGGCCACCTCATCGAGAGCGTGGGCTGGAACAAGCTGCTGGGCAACGAGACCAACACGGGCCCCGTCCTGGTCGGCACCAGTCAAGGCATCATCTTCGAGGCTGAGATCTCTGCGACTGAGGGCAGCCTGTTCAACACCAATCCGGATCAATACTTCAGACAGGTCAGAGAGACAGTGTGCTCATCCCTTATTTGTAGCGTTTAGTATGTGTTGTTTACTTCATTTTGTGTATGTGAGGTTGGCCTATACCACTGTAGAAAACACTCACCTACATATTTTATTTCTTCCTCTTGAGCCCAGTTTCGACCGCAGGAACTAGGAACCTTTTGAGGAACTCATTGCGTTTCGACCCGGTATGCCACCACACTACTATGTATTCTCTTCCTGAGACAGGTCCACTCCCTGGAGGAGGACGGGAAGCCCGCGCCGGTCTGCTGCCTGGAGGTGGAGCGGGGCCTGGAGAACAAGTACTTCATCATCGCCACCACCCGCAAACGCCTGTTCCAGTTCGTGGGCAAGGTGGCCGAGGGGTCGGAGCAGCAGGGCTTCAGCTCCATCTTCAGCCAGAACCAGGACCTGCTGCCCAGTTTCCAGGAGTTCCCGGCCAACATGGGCTACAGCGAGATCACCTTCTACACCTCGAAGCTGCGGACCTCCCCTAAGGCGTTCGCCTGGATGATGGGTAACGGAGTTCTTTATGGTCAGCTGGACTACGTCAGGCCTGATTCCCTGCTGAGCGATGTGCAGGTAAATGTCTGTGTGTGGGAGAATGTTTTTCTTTCAATAGGTCTCGCTCAAACTAATAATAATAATGTTTAGTTCTACCCTCTCCACATTTGTTCCCTTTATCTTTATGTTTCACATACTTTCTCCGTATTTTCTCTCTCACAACAAAACAGGTCTGGGAGTACACCCCGGACATTGACATCAGTCTCAACAAGCCCATCTCCATTGTGCTGACACAGTTCCACTTCCTGTTGCTGCTCCATGACCGAGTTAAGGCCATCTGCACTCTGAATGGACAGGTGGTGTATGAGGATGTGTTCCCAGATAAATTTGGCACCCTCAAGAAGATGATCAAGGACCCGATCGGCGGGTTGGTGTGGATCTACACCGAGCGGGCGGTTTTCCGGTACCACATCCAGCGCGAGGCCAGGGACGTCTGGCAGATGTACATGAGCATGACTAAGTTCGATCTCGCCAAGGAGTATTGCCGCGACCGACCCGAGTGCATGGACATGGTGCTGGCCAAGGAGGCCGAGCACTGCTTCCAGAACAAGCGGTACCTCGAGAGCGCCAAGTGTTACGCGCTGACGCAGAACTACTTCGAAGAGATAGCGCTGAAGTTCATCGAAGCCAAACAAGAGGAAGCCCTAAAGGAGTTCTTACTGAAGAAGCTGAACAATTTGAAACAGAGCGAGAGAACGCAGATCACCTTGCTGGTCACCTGGTTGGCCGAGCTCTACCTGAACGGGCTCGGCCAGCTGGAGAGCGACGGCAACATCGTCATCTTCCAGGAGACCCGCGACGAGTTTCGCCAATTCCTCAACAGCTCCAAGCACAAGGAGTGCCTGTACAACAACCGCAGCACCATCTACGACCTGCTGGCCAGCCACGGCAACGTGGACGACATGGTTTACTTCTCCGTCGTCATGCAGGACTACGAGAGGGTGATATCCCACTACTGCCAACATGACAACTACAGCGCCGCCCTGGACGTGCTCTCCAAGCACTGCGATCAAAAGCTTTTTTACAAGTTCTCCCCGGTCCTCATGCAGCACATTCCCAAACAAGTGGTGGACGCGTGGATTCAGATGGGCAAGCGGCTGGACCCCAAGAAGCTCATCCCGGCTCTGATGAACTACAGCCAGATGGGCAGCACCCAGCAGATCAGTGAAACCATCCGCTACATGGAGTTCTGCGTGTACGAGCTGACCGTGACAGAGGAGGCGATCCACAACTACCTGCTGTCGCTCTACGCCAAGTATAAGCAGGACTCTCTGCTGTGGTATCTGGAGCAGGCAGGCACACACGCCTCAGAGATCCACTATGACTTGAAGTACGCCCTCAGGCTGTGCGCTGAAAACGGCTACCTCCGGGCCTGTGTCCTGGTTTATAGGATTATGGAGCTGTATGAGGAGGCAGTGGATCTCGCTTTGCAAGTAAGCATTGCATGTAACTATTCAATTACAAAACATATCCAAATCATACAACTATTGCATCTGTATTTTTTATAATTATGGATAAATAATTATCCAGATTATTGTCAAGAATTCCTGTCATTTTAAATATTTGACAGAATGTGACTAACTAACAATGCATTTACCGTCCATAAGGTGGATGTAGACTTGGCCAAGTCGTGCGCAGACCTGCCCGAAGATGACGAGGAGCTGAGGAAAAAGCTTTGGCTGAAGATCGCCCGGCACGTGGTGCAGGAGGAGAAAGATGTGAAGAAAGCCATGAACTGTCTGTCCAGCTGCAACCTGCTCAAGATTGAAGACATCCTGCCCTTCTTCCCAGACTTTGTCACCATCGACCACTTTAAGGTCTGCAATAAAGTATTTCCTTTCTTGTTTTTTAGTATTAATAAGAAAAACACCTAATCAAATAAATAATACATTAATGATACTATTTTTTTTTTCCATTTCGTTGACTGTGGAGATGAACCTGAATGTCTCCTACAGTCCCTTATTGATACTATGTATTATGGAGTGAAATTAGCCTCAAAATGGTCACAAATGTGTATTACATGATCTACAAATGACAAATAAGATTTACAAATGTGTACGATTTTGTGCGTAATTTTGGGTGCTCACAAATGCGTGTTCCAATCTACACACAAATGCCAATAATTTTTATCAGTTTTACAAATGCACACATCTCAACCTGAGTGAATATTAATATTTTACGTACAGATTTTTCACTTCACAGATCTGATCATTTACGCTTTTTGAAAAGCTCCCCGTGTGTGCACAGATCAGTTTACTTTTGGGTGTGCATTTACATGCATTTATGGCTCAAACAGAGCCATAAATTCATGCTGCGTTTAAGTACTGGTGGAAAACTGGGACATCTGGGCTTTCAGTGAAATCGTGTATAATTTCAAAGTGGGAAAGACGTTTTTCTAAATGACAGAATAGCTCGTCACCCCTCGATTAGAACACATACCTTAACCATGCCAACTGTTTTACATGTGTTCAAATTGATTGGTATTTGTGTGTAGATTGGAACACGCATTTGTGAGTACTCAAAATTACAAATCGTACACATCATGTAATACACATTTGTAACCATTTTGAGACAAATTTCACTCCATACGGTATTAAATTCCCTTTCAGTCATTGAGTAATGGTCGTTAACATACAAACCAAATGTTGTACTTCAAATGAATGCTCTTTATCTTCTGTTCATTCTGGTTTCTCAGGAGGCCATCTGCAGCTCCCTGGAGGAGTACAACCAGCACATCGAGGAGCTGAAGCAGGAAATGGAGGAGGCCACGGAGAGCGCCAAACGAATCCGAGAAGACATCCAGGAAATGAGGAACAAATACGGCGTGGTGGATTCCCAAGAAAAGTGCGCTGCTTGTGACTTCCCATTGCTCAACAGGCCCTTCTACCTGTTCCTATGTGGACACATGTTCCACTACGACTGCCTGTTTCAGGTAACTGCTCCGAGGCTGCTTCCATACTGCTTTATCTATGTCAATATGTGCCACTGCACACATGAGATGTTCTCTTTAGCTTTTCTTTAATTAGTAACTATCTTATTAAATATGATCATGTTTGAAACGTATTCACATCATTTTCTTCTTCTACCTTCTAGGAAATAACCCCTCACCTGACGGCCTATAAGCAGAGTCGTCTGGAGGAGCTGCAGAAAAAGCTGGCCGCAACCACGCAGTCCTCCAGGTCCCGCCACCGCCCGGCGCCCAAGGAAGAAGGAGACACCGCCAGCCTGGGGAAGGGCAACGCAGGCACGAGTCGCGAGCAGATCAAATCAGACATGGACGACATCATTGCGTCTGAATGCGTGTACTGCGGCGAACTGATGATCAAGTCCATCGACAAGCCTTTCATTGATCCGCAGAAATTCGAGGAGGAGAAATCCAGCTGGCTATGAACGAGAGGCCTCCTCTCCTCTCAAATGTGAAAAGACACGACCATCTTATATGTCAATGACACTGCACCATCCGTAGGAGTGACCCATTCAGTGGATACAGACATTCACCTGATTGCCTGTTAGTAGTGCCTACTGTTGAAAACTCTTATCAGCTTCAGTTGTTCTCTACAGAATACACTTATTTTGCTGGCAGTATTTAAAGCTGATTTAAAGACGTTTGCACTTCGTATGGGAGCGTCTAGTAAAAGGTGGACATTGTTGGCCGTTGTTCCAACATTATGTTGTGATGTACAATATTACCAGGGCTGTACAGTGCATACAATGTGCCTGAACCTCTGATTATAATGGCGGAAAAGAATTCAAAAGCTAGAAACAGATATAACTGCACTATACATCTATTAACAACTTATGTTATGCACTTGTTTTGTCAATTGGAAACATAACCTGCACTTGGATAATATTCTGTGTCTCCTTAGGTCAACCACTCCACTCTACAGCTCTGTGTTCAACATAACATGAGGCAGATTATCAAAATGTTGTTTCATGTATTCTCTGTTCAATTGTGGAACATTAAAGCTTGTCAGCACGGATGGACTGATTATTCTGGTTGTTTTAAATGTTATAAATATTTAACAAATTATTTTAACGATCATCTGAACTGAGAGAAATGAATACCCTTCATCACAGTACCTCTGGAGGGCATCTACAGCTCCCTGGAGGAGTACAAAAACACCTATCATATAGGGGAGCTGAAGCAGGACATGGACAAGACCATACTTATGGTTTGGGTGTAGGCTGTGGTAAAACTGGTTATGAAGATTTGAGTTTAGGTCACTGACAGTAAGCATTGTTTGACTCCCTATCAGCCCCATGATGAACATTGTGTGTGTATCACATAATCATTACTACTATAAGGGACAATAAATGTTAATACATTTATATATGAATGAATGAATAAATGAAAGACTTTATTTTGAACATAAAAAAAATAAAAACAGATACAAAATAAAAACAAACAAAACAAGAGTAATAGTGATAGTGAAAAGGAGTAGGTAGAAGTAAAACTTATATTTCCCTACCCCTTTCTCACTTCTCCTCTAATAACTCATATATCATATAATGATAATATAATATATAAACTATCCCAGATTTATTTACATCCCAAATGAAATATATGAACAGCATCCCAAATTTATTTACAACCCACATATCCATCCGGAGTTAAAAAGTAGATATAAACCAACCCTTATCACAAGTCTTCCTCAACCATATACCTCCCAAAATTTTTTTTTTTTTGTATAGCTTTTTAAAGTGATTTATATAATAAGTAAATAAGTATGTATGGAGTTCATAGTCAACACTTGACATCAGTATAATTATAATAAAAGTCACATTTTACTCTGGGTATCCCAACTTTTTAGTTAAAAAGTAGATATAAACCAACCCTTATCACAACTCTTCCTCAACCATATACCTCCCAAAAATATCTTTTTTGTATAGCTTTTTAAAGTGATTTATATATAATAAGTAAATAAGTATGTATGGAGTTCATAGTCAACACTTGACATCAGAATAATTATAATAAAGTCAAATTTTTACTCTGGATATCCGAACTGCCTCACCATACCTAAAACGGAGTTCCCGTCTGATGACGTCAGACGTCGCTCGGTAATCTTCGGAATGAGCAGACGCTATTAATCGACATCGGAAAATAATCGATGCGTTTGTATTAAGTGTGCATAAACGCTCCAAAATGACATATATAGTGGGCGTGTGCTTTAGTAAATCAGCGACAGATAAAGCTGGGATTTCTTGTCTTAGTCATGTCCTCTGAGACGTCGACGAGCGAGCGTCCCTCTCTCTGCGATTGATTAAACCGCCTGCTCCCTTGCTGTACCCTCGCCATGGCGTCGTGTCTCTGCTCTCCCTCAGTAACAGAAAGTGGCCGCCTCTCTGCTGCTGCTGCCGACTCACAAAGCTCAACCAGTACTCCGCTCGGCGCCTCTAACCGCCATTTTGGAGTCAAGCGAGAGAACCGAGAGTCGGCAGCAGCAGCGGAGAGGAGAGAGAGACACGAGGGCCGAGGTGAGAGAGTGGTTGTTATGGACGAAGGAGCAATGGGGGGAAGATGGCCGAGGAGGGAGAAAGAATTAAAAACATGGGGATCATTCTGTCACCAGGCAACCCGAGAGCTCCAACCCGCTACCAGGGTAACGAGAGGAGCGGGTTGATGACGGGGCCTTGCTGTGTGGCGACTAGTCTGTTTAAAAGAATAGACATTAAAACCAATAATCATCTTAATACATTGTTGAGGGAGGTGGTGGCCTTAAAGAGACAGGGCCGGGATTTGAATACTTCATATTAATGGAGTCAAAACTGAGTGTTTGATGTAAAGCTAACACGTTTAGGATGAAAAGCTACAAGCGACAGCAAAGGAGACTGTGGTAACTAATGGCTAGATGTTTGTGAAATCAACTACTAATATATGATATGTTAGTTTACTTAAAGCAGTAAGAAGCTGTCGCTGTGTGTGTCAAAGCACCTTGACCCTTTACTATCAATGATAGGAGTGAGCAATGCTGCTTACACACACACAGCGAGGCAGCTAATGGTGCTTAGCATGCTAAGCTAAGCTACAACCCATCCAAGGTTAGCTAGCTGGCTGGCTAATGCTAGCCTGGATGTGCTAGCTAGCTAATAGCTAGCAAATCATAATAACGATGGGTAAGCAAGAGAAGATGCATATTATCTATAATAACATGTTTTCTTCATTTAAAAAAACAAACTCTTTGCTTGGTTTTAGTTGGCTTTAGTTGTTGTCATCCTCTCTCTCACACACACACACACAGGAGACAGTGAGGTTGCCTCAGAAAGTAAAAGTGAATATGTAATGAGCAGTAATTACAGATGTCAAAACAATCACTGAACTATCACTTGCACACTCAGAAATAAGATAAGATATTCCTTTATTGTGTCCCGCAGTGGGGAAATTTGCAGTGTCTAGGCTGGATTTGCTAGCTAGCTAGGGTGAGCAAAAGAAGATGAATATTATTTATAATACCATATTTTCTTCATTTAAAAAAGAGGACCAAACTTGGCTTTAGTTATTTTCATCCTCTCACACAGGAGACAGTGATCTTGCCTCAGAAAGTAAAAGTGAATATGTAATGAGTAGTAATTACAGATGTCACTGTCAACAATGACACTTGCACACTCAAACATGAAATCATGACTTAGACAATGTTTTAAGTTTATTTGTCATATGCATTTAAAAGTACAGTGTACAGTGAAATGCAATGAAATGCATTTTACCCTGGCTCTCTCAGCCCTTAAAATCTATGAATAGTACACTAGATAAATACTACAATAAATAAGAGAATACCTGAGAATAAAATGTATTAATACTTGGCTAGCTAATCATAATAATGATGGGTAAGCAAGAGAAGATACATATTGGTTATAATAACATATTTTCTTCATTTAAAAAAAAACTCTTGCTTGGCTTTAGTTATTGTCATCTTCTAGGTATTGTCATCCTTTCACACACAGGAGACAGTGAACATGCCTCAGAAAGTAAAAGTGAATATGTAATGAGTAGTAATTACAGATGTCAAAACAATCACTGAACTATCACTTGCACACTCAGACAATGAAATCATGACTTAGACAATATAGTAGTACTTGGTCACTAAGACACATTTAGAGTGAAATTGGTGAAATCAAACTATGTTTCCAGTCTGACCTTTTTTATAAGCTGAAGTGACTGATGTGAAATTAGTAACATTATGCAGTATAATGGCCTTTTGTGTGTTATACAAATAAGAGGAAAAACAACTCTAGAGATGATCCAGCCAGTGCATTTTCTTCAATTAAGTATTATATATATTGTCAAAACAATCACTGAACCATCACTTAGCACACTCAGACAATGAAATCATGACTTAAGACAATGTAGTAATACTTGGTCACTAAGACACATTTATAGTGAAATTGGTGAAATCAAAACTATTTATTTTTCCAGTCTGACCTTTTAATAAGCTGAAGTGACTGATATGAAACTAGTAACATTGTGCAGTATAATGGTCTTTTGTGTGTTATACAAACAAGAGGAAAACAGCTCTTGTTGAGATGATCCAGCCAGTGCATTTTCTTCAATTAAGTATTAACATTATAAACATGATGGCAAATCTTTGTTTATATCATGTTTATTTTTGTTTAAAGCTTATTTTGTATATTGGTAGAATTTCAATTTTTTTTAATTCTTATTTTATTCTAACGTTTTTATCTATTCTTTTGTTGCTTTAGTTGGCTTTGTCATCCTCTCACACACACACACAGGAGACAGTGAACTTGCCTCAGAAAGTAAAAGTGAATATGTAATGAGCAGTAATTACAGATGTCAAAACAATCACTTGCACACTCAGAAATAAGATAAGATATTCCTTTATTGTGTCCTGCAGTGGGGAAATTTGCAGTGTCTAGCCTGGATTTGCTAGCTAGGTAGGGTAAGCAAAAGAAGATGAATATGATTTATAACAACATGTTTTCTTCATTTAAAAAAAAAAAAAGAGGACCAAACTCTTTGCTTGGCTTTACTTGGCTTTAGTTATGTTGATCCTCTCAAACACACACATTAGACTGAACTTGCCTCAGACAGTAAAAGTGAATATGTATTGAGTAGTAATTACAGATGTCACTGTCAACAATGACACTTGCACACTTAGACAATTAAAACATGACTTAGACAATGTAGTAATACTTGGTCACTAAGACACAGTTATAGTGAAATTGGTGAAATCAAAATGTATTATAAATTATAAATTATATATCTTATATATATATATATATATATATATATATATATATATATATATATAAT
>CAKAOI010027298.1:0-13743 GCA_916701655.1 Sebastiscus albofasciatus | reverse complement strand
TAGTATAAGTGAGCACTTGTGGGTACCCTCGCCCATAGAAGAGCTCGCTAAAAATCACAGGTTGGGTTAATTCGTTAAAGAAATTAGTGACGTTAAAAATAATTTGCGTTAACGCGTTGTCACGTATCGTTAACTTTGACAGCCCTAATATATATTTTATACTGAAAAATCACTTATGCTTCTCCCACTGCAGTGGGAGATGGAGCTTCAATTTAAACCCCCTTGGTTGCCCTGATGGCAGCAGAGAAACCGATACACTCACAAAAACTCACTTTTTTTGTCTGTTTTAACTTTGTTAACTTAACCAAAGTTTGTATACATGATTGGCTACAGTAGCTATTTTGATTTTCTCTAGTACAAAGCAAAAGAAACATTTCACTCTAGATTAACTCTGGAAACATCGGCTAAATTGTCGATTATTGTGTCATTATAACTGTACTTTAATGTTTTATTGTTTTAAAATCAAAAGAGACTCAGGATTTCACATTGCTGCTAAAAAAGGAGACATTTCATTTTTTTCTGATATGCCAGTATTCCACAATTAATAGTGGGGGAAGCTTAATTTATTTTATACTAGATTAATTATACAGCATGAGCTTGTTTGTATGTCATTAGTCTGGATGCCACTTAATGGGATGGTTCTGCTAATAGACTAGAATAATAGAGGATGGCTGTCTATGTGTGTGTGTGTATATTTGGATTGATTTGCGAGTGTATGTCAAGACAAGGGCAATTAAGCTCCCGTTTAACATTTTTGTCTCTCGTAATCAACATTATTAATGCAACAGAGGTTTGAGTGTGTTATTTTTGTTTGAGTGATAGAACTATGGTGGAAAAAAAAACAGCGGCAGTCTAATCGGCTGTGAAGGTGAAACACATTGTGAATTCAGTATTCTTTTACTCCAGGTGAGTCCCTTTGGGGAGGTTGACATTTTTTCAGCAACACCGTATAGACTGTATATATTGATGGACGATGTGTCTCTTCTTCCTCCCACTGTACAAAAGTGAGTCAAAATATCCCGGATATGGGAGCTGCCATCTTGAGATTTTGACATCATTTGGAGCCAGAGTTTGCGCAGTAGTGATCGGGGGGGCTGGAGCCACAGTATCGAAGTCCCACCCACACATCCGCCCGAGCCAATCATGATCCGAGCACGGCCGCAGCTTGTTAGCGTTAGCCACCTAGCTGCTACGTTAGTTGTTTGGCTAGAAAGACAAAACAACTACCCATAATATCTCTATAACTACATTTATGATCAAATTGACGCATATTCTGATACACAGACTCGTGATGGTTATGGAAAGTTAAAGTTACATCTCCTTTCTCGTACATTTCACGACCCTCCTGCTGCGACTACTCAGGGCAGCTGTCAATCATGACGTTTCACCCTCTTTTTATAGCATCAAATAACTAAACTTATCAGAAACATTAACACTTGAACATACATCAGTGTGATAAGAACTACCTTAAATGACAGAAA
The DNA here is from genome assembly GCA_916701655.1 of Sebastiscus albofasciatus. Classification (NCBI taxonomy): domain Eukaryota; kingdom Metazoa; phylum Chordata; class Actinopteri; order Perciformes; family Sebastidae; genus Sebastiscus; species Sebastiscus albofasciatus. The sequence continues at coordinate 12,262 of CAKAOI010027298.1, read as the reverse complement.
ACATCTTTGGGAAAAATGTATTTGACTTGTCCTTTGACTTTTTAGTTTGGCTCCTGTCTCATCCACTTACATGGAGGGGGCGGCATTTGTGACCTATACTGCAGCCAGCCACCAGGGGGCAATCGAGATGTTTTGTCTTCACTTTTGGGGAGCTGTCATGCCGTCCATCTTTATATACAGTCTATGTGTTGAACTAAAAAAAAAATCATAGTCTATTAATAACTACCACGCAGCTCCACAGGAGTAAATGCGTTGCTCAACGTCTCATTTTTTCTTCTTCCCCTCTGTTAGTCTTTTTCACCAGTTGAATGGAGATTCCAGTCGGCCACAACATCTCCTCATCTCTAACTTTCTCATCCTTTGCACAGCCCATCCAGAAATATTTCTTATTGTGTGCTGCCAAATAGGCATTTTCTTTGGTTGTTCTTACTGTCAGTGGTCCAGACATAGTTTGATTCCTAAGTTTTCTCCTTCACTTAAACATCAACCTGAACCACTCTTACTTACACCGTCAGGCTTTCAACCTGAAAATACACAATTTTACACTGTTAATTGCAGAATTTCCCCTAAATTATGCCCAAACATAAAATAAAATAGGCCTTGCAATTGCTGATTCGTGCTTACTTTTAGAGCTACAAAGCCAAGTTTACTCGTAGAACATCTTAATGAGATAATTCAGGAGTTGAGCGTTGGGAGCGCTTAGTACAAATTCCTCTTGCAGTGCTACTTGTTGTTGTCATCTTAACTGCTCCCTGCAGTTTGCTGATTGGCCCGTCACTAGGTTTAGTTGATGTTTTAAAACTGAGCTGTGGCCATTTGGGATGGTTCTGCGAGGCTAAATCTTCTCCTCTGCCATCCCTGCTCACTTGTTGGGTTAGCGAGGTGTACAGGCTGTGCTGTGCGATTCCTTGGCAGCTGCTGTTGTCCACTAGATAAGTCAATACACCCCCGTCCCTTCTCGTCAATCTCCCCTCTACTCGCACTCCAGGACAACCACAATCTACAACCCCTGGTCACTGATCAGTGCTCCATAGCAAGACCATCATCCATCCTTTCAGCCCTCTCTAGTTTCTACCTCCTCTGTCTAATAACTACCCCAACCCCATCCACCTCACTTCCTATTTCCCAGTCTTTTCCAATTTCTCCTCCCCCAGCAGCCCTCTCTAGAGACAGATCGATTAAGGGTTGCCATGGTATTGATGAGGTGTTGTCGGGGGAGGGCGGCGGTGATTGAAGAGTTATTGATCCAGTGGGGTTGTGGTAGAGATGTGATGTCACATCATGTTTTTGTTTTTTTGAACAGTCTTCCCCCCTGTGTCTCTGATAGTTGGCGGATAGCGTATAATGATGACAATCACTCTCTCCTCTCTTCTCCTCTCGTCTCCTCTTGTCTCCTCTCCTCTCTTCCAGCCGAGACATGCCATCAAGCTCTTGTCAGTGTTGAACCAGATGCCTCAGAGACATGGTCCTGATACCTTCTTCAACTTCCCAGGACGCAGTGCGGCGGTGAGACTGACCAATAGACAAACACACCTGACACCTGAGCGTCATTATCAAAAGATTTATTTTTCATGCAGCCAAATTGCTAAAGAGTTCTTCAAGGCATTCTTCATCATCTCTTAATTGGCACTTTGCTCCACCAGTGCAAGGAGTTGAATTGTGACAAGCAAATAATGACTGACTGAGTGGTATATTGATTGCTGTAATCATTGGCAAGAGTTGATTTGATGTGTGTACCCCCTGCCCCCCCCAATCCCCCCTCTCAGGCCATAGCATTGCCGCCAATTGCCAAATGGCCTTACCAGAACGGATTCACCATCAACACTTGGTTCAGACAAGATCCTCTAAACAACATCAATGTGGATAAAGACAAACCATACCTCTATTGGTAAGTAGAACACCATTCACCTGGACTGTTACATAATGAAATTAAAATCCTTGTAATGGGACTGAAAGCGTCTTAAAAAAAAATCCTCAACACTTCAGCACTGTCAGAGTATTTCTATTGGCCATGAATCTTTCATTTCTTTGCCTGTTATGTGACCCCCATGATATTTTTGCCAGCGCAGTTACAGAGGAATCAAAAACATCAATGGTAAACATCAGGTTTTTGTGTCAGTCCTTCAGGATCACAGATGAAGAGGTTTCTTTGTAGACTCTCCGTTTTTAGGACTCGCACAGAGAAAAAAAGATGCAGAAATACCAGCTTTTCTACCGACAGTAGTTCTCAAACCAGCACTGCTTTAAGAGATTTTACTTGTTGTGTACCCTCGTTGACCGTACAAACTGCCTTTCTTGCTTCTGCCATCACTATTGATCCAGGCAAAGAAAAGCACACAGCTGAATAAAGCAAGTTCAGGCCTGTTCTTTCTGGATGCCAAAAGGCATTCTGGTTAAAGTAAGAAGGAACTAAGTGAAGTCAACATAAATGACAGGTTGAGGGTGAGTGCACTGTACTTAATCACAGTGCGAGAAAGCACTCAATGGACTGCAGACTTTTGCTCAGACCGAATAATCTCCCACATTAGCTGTCAACACGTCACAGGTTAGGTGACTGAAGACTTATGTGCAAGCCTGCTGATGGGTTCTAGGATGTTTAAAGCCTCGGACACACTAGGAACGTCAGGAGCGCGTGGCGGCTGCGTGGCGTGGCGGCTGCGTGGCGTGGCGTTACCCTGTTACAAACCATGAACTGTACGTGACAAAAATAATTAATAGTACAGTTTAAATTAATGAAAACAACTTACCCCAAATCTCAAGTGCCGCACTAATTTGCCTCCTGCTGTTTTCAATATAAAGAATTTCTGAACCAATCTTGGCTTTAAAACTTTTCTGCAACTTCTTTCTGAACAATACATTCAGCATAAATATTCAACAGAGTTCCTTTACTGACACATAATAAACATTTAACTCATCGGACTGAATGACTCGGACAGGAAGTTAATAGATAAACAGATAATGAATTAGAACGTAACTTTAAATGTCAAGGCACTCCATTATGAGTGCGCCGCTGGGTGGATGCCTCCGCTCGTCATGCAGCCCTGGACCTCGCTGGCCTCGACGTTAGCGTTGTAAGTGCAAGCCGTTGGCCACTATGAAGCTTCATTAGCTCTGACCTTTTATTTAATTGAACTCCTTTACTCCTCTGCTCGGCTTCTTTCCACCACCTCTTCACTCTGTGTCGCTAACCAGCGGCGTCCTCCCTTCACCTCTTCCTCCCTCACAGTGAAACTTTAATTCATTATGAACAGAATGGTTTTGCTAAAGAATGAGAGAGCTAGTCGTCTACAGGAAGGAAGAAGTGCATCCGTATATTCCATACCATCGCAGGGATGAGCTCCGATCATGAAAAGTGTCAGGGTGTAATCCTATTGCCTTAGTAACCGTTTGTCAAGTTGTCATGGTAAAGTATGGAGCGAGAGCAGGAGGGAGCCCCCTCTCGTCTTGCCCAGGTCTTATCATCCTCCCCCAGATGCAGCTGCTACTCCAGCCGCATGTCTTATAGTGGCCTCCGCAGCAGCATGAAGGCCGCGATAACGCACTATGTGCTCTCCTAACGTGCACCAGGGATTCACTTGAGAGGGATTTATATCTGCTCTCTGGCTCTGCTGTGTGTGATCCTTCTGGGCCTGTTTTAGAAGTGAATGTGTTGTTGTTTTCGTGAAGAAGCTTAGCTGCGAGACAGGGTTTAAGGTGGAGGTTACCAGTGCGGGAAGAGAAACATTACGGAGGGAAAAATGGGAGGGAAGGGGTTTAGTAGTGTTTTTCCACAGACCTGTGATCTGGGACCCCCTGTGTGCTGCAAAGAAAATGCTTTAAAATCCTGCTTTTTATAACTGGTATTGGCTTAAATAGGGCAATACGTGAGTGTGAAATTTGCCCTGCTTGTGGTTTGGTTGGGAGGATTTCTTTTGGTACAATTTTATCTGTGAAAAATGGTTGACTTCCTTTGATATCGCTGACCTTTTGCAGTTATAGTGGAAACAAAAGTATTATATAATTTACAACACAGCTGGTCTTACAAATAAAACCAGACAACACGGTCAAAATGTAATTTATTTGAAAAATGTTTGCTTTACTTTGTTGTGATATCCATTCAAAAATGTCAAGTCATTAATTTTTCACTCAAATCTAATGAAACTCAACGATGAACGTGTCGTTTAGTCTCACAGATGCTCAAATGTTGCACCATTCATTAAGAATTACCATAATTAGTTTTAATTCAGAGCCATTATGTTTTTGGCTGAAAGCGTTATTTTCAAGCACACATCTTGAATTGATAAACTGACATGACTCTGTCTGATTCTCCCACAGTTTTCGCACCAGTAAAGGAATAGGTTACTCCGCTCACTTTGTGGGAAACTGTCTCATTGTGACATCGTTGAAGTCAAAAGGAAAAGGCTTTCAGCACTGTGTGAAATATGATTTCCAACCCCGCAAGGTAAGAGAAAATACACCGACCAATCAACAATTTTTAGTCAGTGCAGACTTTCGTAACCCCGTGCCACTTGTTAGATGACACCGCATGTAGACCCAGTTGCATTAAAATAAATCTAGTCTCTGTCTTAAATATAACTTTAAGTCAGACTTGCTTTAGACACTTAAATTTACCTGATGCATAAAGCTTCCCTATGAGTGACTAATGTAAGCCTGACTTAGATAGCCTGTTGCGCAATGCATTATGAGTGAATTAAGACACTTCACAGAAGAGAAAACATGGCGGATGCAACAGCAACACCACACCAAGTATGGGAGAAAATAACAGAAAAGGTAAACGGCATTAATACAATGGTTATTAGAACCGTCAAAGATGTTCAGAAACAATTCAAGAATATGATACAAGAATCCAAAAAAAAGTTATGGATAAAAAGTGAAATAGTTACAGTAGCTAAAAATTGGATACAAGTAATGAATAAACAGTGAAATAGTTAGCTAATAATAAGCTAATAGTAATGGATAAACAGTGGAAATAGTTAGTTAAAAATTAGCTAAAAGTAATAGATAAACAGTGAAATAGTTAGCTAAAAATCGGCTAAAAGTAATGAATAAACAGTGAAATAGTAAGCTAAAAATTAGCTAAAAATAATGGAATAAACAGTGGAAATAGTTATCTAAAAGTAATGGATAAACAATGGCAATAGTTAGCTAAAAAATAGCTAAAAGTAATGGATAAAGTATAAATAGTTAGCTATAAGTAATGGATAAACAGTTGAAATAGTTAGCTAACTGACCTTCTAACAGATTGATGCCACAACAACAAAACTCCCATCTCAGACTAAGCCAGGGGGAGGAGGGGAGAGGCGACTAACTTGCCTACTTCAAATTAAGTCAGTCTTACTAGTTATTCAACAGACAGGCCTGATTAAACTCGTCTAACCTGACAATCTAAGACCAGTCTAAGGCCAAGACTAGTCTTCAACTAGGTTTACGCAACTGGATGCAGGAGTGTGTTATTGCCTTCTTCTTCTGTCCATCCTTGCACTCACTGGGAGTGTTGATGAGTGTAGATAAGGTCTGTCAATTAAGACCTGCACACTGCCCCTCCACTGCACTGTCAGCATACTGCTCCTGTTCTGCACACATACACACACACACACACACACACACACACACCCTTGCATGCACACATAAACACATTGATGAGATGGCCTTCTGCAGTATTTGCTGACCCAGTAGAATCACTGAGCTGCCTAACAAAGTTCCCAGTGGTTCCATTTGATCAATTTATAAGTCACCATGTCTCACAGCATTTTGTCCACAGCGTGCATGTGTTAATGTGTGTGTGTGTGTGTGTGCTTGCACGCACGTGTGGTATTGTCCACTTCTAAGCTATGCATACACCAGCAAAAAATTCTAGCTTCTCCTCCCCCCACACCGTCTTCCTCCCCATTTCAGTCTTCCCTCCAGGGAACATGTGTGTATTGTCACCAGGGAAGATGCTTTCTAATCAAGACACACACACATACGTACACGTACACACGTGCACAGTATTAATGGTATATTAAGGTGAGCAAAAGGGATGGCTTGGAAGAGAGTGTTGGCGAATGAATGAGGTTAACACATTGTAATCTTCTATGTTGGCTAACCCTCTTATAGAGAGCTAATGATGTTAGAGGAAGCATTCTCAGTATTGCAGTCATGAATTTTGACCAAGCCAGACATCTTGATACAAACAAACAGTAGTACAAAAAAATGTAAAATGAATCGTTGCACAGCAGGAGGCTTGTATTAATATTACCCAAACATTTCTGTTTATTAAATAACAAGTGCAAAGGTGCAATCAACACATTTTGTTCAAAATAATATACAAAAACAACAAACAATATAAACCCTTTAAGGCAGGCAAAGTAACACTTCTCAAACACAACATTTAAAAACACAATAAAAAGGAAAATAAAATCATCATAAATGCCCCAATCAAGACAATAGTTTTGAAGAGAAACAGCCACTTGTGCCGTTCAAATATTAAGAGCCTGAGGGAAAACAATCAAAATTGACTTCCTCATCCTTAAAGTTGGTGCATTGTTGCATATTAATGTGTTTGTTTTGTTTAGATTTATCATCTTGTTTATCTCTGAACATGTGTTTTTGTATTTTCCAGTGGTACATGATCAGCATCGTCCACATCTACAACCGTTGGAGGAACTCCGAGATCCGTTGCTATGTCAACGGTCAACTGGTCTCCTACGGCGACATGGCCTGGCACGTCAACACCAATGATGTAAGATATTGGCTCATTAAAGAGGCATTGTGTTTTTATATGCTCTGATCTTGATGGAGAACAATTACATTACATTTTTTGGGAAAAACACACTCAGGACATAGGAAACTGTGGTGTAGAGTCGGTTATGAATATTCAGCCTGTTCTCAGGGGAGACGGATGGGTCCAACAAACACAAGGCTTTCTTCCAGGAGGCCGCTGTTTATGTGCCATACGTCACGTTTTAATCAGCTGTTTGTTCATGTCCCGTGTTCACAACGTTCAGTGTCATTTTCACTGTACAAACATAGTAGTTTTAAGCCCAACTGTGTATTTCGTTCCTAAACCTAACTATAGTGGTTTTGTTGCTTAATCCTAAGGTGACACCAAGGGTAACTATAGTGGTTTTGATGCCGAAAATAAAGTGACGCCAAGAGGCGGTATGTGACGAGTTGGGATGAGAATGTGTTGAAATATTGAGTTTCTTTTTCAACTGCTTCTGGATTAAAAAACTCTTAACCAAATTTGATTGATCTTTGATAAAAAAAACATTAAATCATATGTTGCCATCCAGATGTTTTACTCTGTACCATCCTCAGAAATCCGGTGTTGGTCTGGCTCTCCTCTTCCCTCCTATTGTGATATTGGCAAACATTCGAGGTTTGCCCTTTGCATTCGTCAGCTGGGGCAGAGTTGCCCTTGGGCCCCGTTCCAGCACAGCTCGCCCAAACTCCAACTTCCAACTTTTCCATTTAGCAGGGGACAGGTAGCCCGACCTCTCAGTGGCAGCAGCGCCTTCATTACACTTCCTTCCCGGTTGGCTCTTGACATTGCTGCAATTACCAAGGGCTGCTGTTATTCTCTGTAAGAAATTCCTCAGCCTTGGGGTAAAAATGTCTCATAGTTCTCGCAGCACACCGAATGACTGAAAAAACATACAGTACACGAGTAAAAGAACAGGTCTGAAAATGTGTTGATGCTATCGGGGTTTGTTTTGTCCTGGAGGATGAAGATAAAAACATATTTCATCACTTTGAAGAAGCAGAAGAGTAAAGATCTCATTGTGATAAAGGGTGTCAGGGGGGGACGGAGGAGATGAAAGGCTAGTGGACAGAAAGGATGTAATATCAGGTGATGGCAAAGTTGTAACGGAGCGATTAGGAACGAGTAGCCATCAAAAGCTTATCCGCTTTTTCACCATCCACTGTGTTCATCACTGCAGAATACCAGAACTTCAACATGAATAATGAATTAACTCTTGAGACATCTTAAAATGTGAAGATCAATAAACTTTAAACAAACTTTTCTTCTCAAAAGTGTTAATGTGTCCTGAAACTGAAAATCACAAAATCTAGAAGAGAGAAGTTATGGCTGGCATACCTGTAGTTTACAAGTTCAACAAAGCTAGAATTTGTTTAGTATTGAATAATTAATGAAAAATGTCCATCTTCCAAAATGACCCTCTTTGCAAGACAGCTGTGAAAATATGAAAAATTTGATATGATAGCTAATCTTGTGTTCTACCTTTTTGTTTCCAGAGCTATGACAAGTGTTTCCTGGGTTCATCAGAGACAGCGGATGCCAACAGGGTGTTCTGTGGTCAGCTGGGAGCCATTTACGTATTCAGTGAAGCTCTCAACCCGGCTCAGATCTTTGCCATTCACCAACTTGGCCCAGGATACAAGGTGAGACGGCGCCCACGTACTACCTTATCACCCACCGTACTGTCTATCCTCTGTACGCTTTACTGCGCATCAATGTCACGCACCGTTTGGCAGGAAGAATATCCCAGCGATCTGAAGGTTTCATTGTCAGTGTTACTTAATGCTGTCTTCGCCCGTTCACGTCGTCGGCTAGAAGTAGTTGAGGCCATCAATCATTCCTGGGCTGTCAAACTCAGAAATATAGCTTGTTATTGTTGCCAGGGTGCCTTTGTGGTTGGTAGGTTGAGGTTTTTTGTTGTCAGTTAATGTACTGAGAGTTTTGCATCATGTGGGTCCTCTCTGATAGTGCATTATGCTGGAGCATGAGTGTTATGACAAATGGTGTACTGCTTTATGCGTAGGCTGGAACAGTGGTTTCCCCCCCAAGAGCCATATTATGAACTCAAGTAGCCATTCATCAACAACACAAGTCGTTTATGTTCCAATTTAGTTCATTTGATTTGATTTGTATGTAAATAAAAGTGGATCTTTTTACAAAACGGTCAAGTATTTCAACCATTTATCTGTTACTTATTGCTATTTCAGCATTTAACCAATATCTAATTAAACTGTTTAGCAATCTCACCATTTATCCATTACGTTTAACTGTTTACCTTTGCTGCTCGTTGGCTAACTGTAGTATTTTTTAGTTTTCGAACACTCTCAATAGCAGCACGTGGTGTTCAGGTGAACATATATAAATATATATATATATATATATATATGTGTAAATATTAGGGCTGTCAAAGTAACGTGATAATAATCCGTTAATGCAAATTCATTTTAACACCACTAATTTCTTTAACGCATTAACGTGACTTGGCTCAGTTTTAAAGCTAGAGTGAAGATACTGGCATCCTATGAAACTAGACCTAAACTAAACCTAAGGAATCCATTGGTACCCACCATGTCATACTAGCTTGTTGCAAAGGAGGCTAAATAACGCTCCAAACTTATGCTAAATTTTGGCGAGGAAAAACTGGCATGGCAATTTTCAAAGACATGCCAACTTTATGATAATCACATGCAGTTTGGGGCAAGTCATAGTCAAGTCAGCACACTGACACACTGACAGCTGTTGTTGCCTGTTGGGCTTGATTTTGACATGTTATTATTTGAGCATATTTTTATGCTAAATGCAGTACCTGTGAGGGTTTTTGGACAATATATGTCATTGTTTTGTGTTGTTAATTGATTTCCAGTAATAAATATATACATACATTTGGATAAAGCAAGCATATTTGTCCACTCCCGTTTTGATAAGAGTATTAAATACTAGATAAATCACCCTTTAAGGTACATTTTGAACGGAGCAAAAAATGTGTGATTAATTTGTGATTAATCGTGTTATAGTTAAGCGTGATTAATTGCATGATTGTCCATAGTTAATCGTAAATTAATCACACACATTTATCTTTTCAAAATGTGCCTTAAATCAAATTAAAATTCCTATTTTTTTCAAATTAGTTCAGTTAGTCCACAATCTTTACCCATACAGTATTCCCTGCCAAGCGGAAAAACATGTACCCCCTGTGGTAAAAGCACCCCGGTTGGGAATCACCAGACTAGAGTACAATACTAGTGAAAGAGTCGTCTTTTTTAGGATTTATGTATGAAGCAAAAATCCACTTTGCAACACTTTAAATTAGCTTAAAAACATGGACATTTTTTTAAAACAAGAACACAGAGAGAAATTCAGTGTAGAAGAGGCCGAGGTAATCAATATGTAAACCATAGCTTCACACACATACTGTAACCTTGATGCAACTTTTTTTGTCCAAAAACAAATTTCGACAGAGGAGCTGTCTTCATTGGGGTAATCTAATGGGTGCAGGAGTGTTTTTCATTTTAATTAATTCTGCTCCTTTCAGCCAGAACATCACTGCTATCAGTGTGCATTTCTAATTCAAGTTTCAGAAGAGGCAGATATTTCAAATTCTCAATAGTAGATCATGATGTTGTGCATCTGAAAGACGTGTTATGAGTGAGGGACGTGGCTGCAATTACAACCACATTTTCTGAGAACTTATTAGCTACCTAGACTTAAAGGTGCTCCATATGATATCCAGAGCATTATTATGCTATGTGGACCCTGACACGAAGCGACCTTGCATCGCCCTAAAGGGGTTTATTTCAATTTCAACAATGACCCACTAGCTATACCTTATCCTACTTAGTACACGGCTACTTACTTAAGAAATCAATCATTTGACACAAAAATGGTCCCCCAGAGTCTGAGATCAGATCTGCAGCCATAGCAACGGTCTGTTATACATAGCAGCGATCTGCTGTAAAGAAATAACAGACCGTAGAAAGCCGTAATTGACCAATCAGAATTGAGTATTCAACAAAGCCATGTAATAAGTAAAGATGTAGTGGAATAATGTGAATGAAGTCACTCTCCCTCTGTGTGTGTGGTAATCTGAGCTTCTCTGTGCTTTGTTGACATATTGGCATGTGTGCATGCTTTTAGTGCATCTTCATGCATGTGAGCGTGCCCCTACTGGCTAGCTCACGGCCGCTGCTCTGCACTGCGCTCATACAGCGGTTACAGCTGATAACCCTGTCGGTTTGGACGGCACCGTCATGGAAGCGTAACACACACCCTCCGGTTCCCCCCCTAGGTTAACACTGTTAGCTCTGTCAGCACTGTTGCCGTTGTTTTCACCGTTAGCGCCGTTAGCACCGTTAGCTACGAGCCGCCGGCTCAACTGTCGCCATGTTGAGAGCCGTGCTGAGGCAACAGAAATGCTCCCAATCTCGCATTAAGCACTTTAAATGCCTTTTAATGCATCCCTGCAAATGAACAAAGTCACTATGTGAAGTTAAAGGAGTTGAAGCAGATTGAGATTAAAGGGCACAGCAAAAAGTAAATTTACTACCCTATCTCTAAATAGCTCCTGGGAAATCACAAATTGATGTTTGGACTTTGCAGTTTGGAAGCGTACGAGGGTGGATTTTGCCTTTAAACTCAGAGTCAAGACACAGAACTTTGCGTTCCTGTCGCACTATAGAATTATTCAAATGAGGCTTCAGGATGTTGGGTGTTGAGCACCGATAGCTTTAGAAATCACCATCTCTGCCTTTTGGCCTGGCTATCGGAGACAGCTGAGATGTCGCAACACCTTGCCAGCTGTCTGCTTCTTGTTTTGGCAGACTTGCACGCCTCGGGCCACTTATTGCTTGTTTATGAAGGTGTCCAAATCTGTCAGCGCCATGAGACTGCACGGATGTCTGAGGCTGCTGATGTGTGCGAACAGCTGCTGGTGTTTCAACGGCTCCTTAGAAAGAGTATATACTGAATCAGGAATTGGCTTTAATTACCAAGACTTGATAAGGCGACACTGATGGAGAAACATATTGACAACATGCAGAGAACACAAAGATTGCATGAGGCAGAGCGCAGATCGTCCTACTGCTTTCTCTCTCTCACATTATAGACTAGAGTCCTCTCTTGTTCCTCCTAATGATCGCATGCTCGGGGTTTGCTGTTTCTCGGCCATGAATACTGATTCCGCTCTCTGTCACAGCCCACAGTTTCCTGGGGCTGATCAGTCAGATGATTGCCTCTCTGCATGGCGCAGAATGGGCTTCTAAGATGCCCAGAAGAGACCATTAAATGGCTCAGTTGTTTCAAAGCCGCTGGCCTCCGTGCTGCTATTGTAATGATGAGTGTGCGGGTTTTTCGGTCGGCTAAAAAGGAGAGCGCCAGTGGGACTCAGCTTGTGTCACACAGCTTCCTGTCTTAATGCGAATATAGGCCGGTCCTTGTTCTCACAACTTGATGTATATATATGACAGTCTGCTCCTGGAGTATTGCCTAATCGGAGTTGAAGAGGACTGTGCTGTACAGTGTATA
>CAKAOI010027297.1:0-25312 GCA_916701655.1 Sebastiscus albofasciatus | reverse complement strand
AGGGACACTCTTAGTTTAATTCACAAATTTTCACAAAGACGACAAGGGCAAGAAAGATGGAAGAACTTCTAAACCTTCGTTTTCCCTGAAGAGGGACTCATATCTGGCTAAAGTTCATATTTTAATGACAGAGAATAGACGTCACCCTCACCTGCTATCATTTCCATCTGTGAAAAATCAGCAACTAACATAAAAAAGTAACCACACTTGCTTTGATTCATACATAGTAAAGTTTTGTTATGTGCTGACCTCTTTGTCCAGAATGGGTCCGTACTCCACGTAGTCATTGATGAGGTGAGCTGGACCCATGATCTGGGCCTTGATGCTGACCCAGTCCAGAGAAAACATGAGCGAATAGAGCTCCTAGACAGAGAGACAGAAGAGAGACAGAGACAGACAGAGACATGGTGAGCAAGAAAGAAAAAGAGATAAGTCACGTCGATACTGTGCAAGAATGTTATCCCCAATAGTATATATATGAATATATATCACAGTATGAGAAATACAGGCAAAATAATACATAAATTATAATGCTGGTGTTCAGTTAAATGAACTGTGTTACACTACAGGTGTGAGTCTTTAGTACCTCACGATTATATTCAAAATCGATTTATGGCATGAAAGTAGAGTAAAGTGTGTATAACGTTTTTGGAGTTTTTTTATATTTGAAAACCGTGTATCAACTAATTGCAATAATGTAAACACACAAAGGCAAAAGGTAACATTTATTCGTGCTAAACTTGCACAAATAAGTAGTTTTTACTAATAAAGTTTTTAGTAATTCTCAGTGGCTTCAAGAATAACAAGTTCAAGTTATACAAATAATTAAAATGCTGCCTGTTGGGCGCCTGGTTAGCTCAGTTGGAAGAGCGGGTGCCCATGTAACAGGCCTCAGTCCTGATCGCGGTGGCCCGGGTTTGAATCTGGCCTGTGGCCCTTTCTGCATCCACTCTCTCTCTATCCCCCCTTTCCAAGACTCTATCCACTGTCAATAAAAAAATGCTTTAAAAATGCCCCCAAAAAATAACTTTAAAAAAAAAAAAATGCTGCCTGTTACATAAATAGAATTGATAAGCTTTTATTTCTCAGAAACTTGCCAATTTCAAAAATAAATTGTGCACAAAATAACACTGTAAAACTGGTATTTTGTGTGATCTTTCAACAAAACACACAATAATGCCTGACACAACTTTGACTTGGTGTGTAGGATTACTGTCCATCAGTAGCAATATCTGGGTTCTCCTGTAGAAAAAACATTTTTGAAATTAAAATTTTTAGAAGTTGTGAATTGATTCAGAATCTAAAAAGATATGAATCTTGATTCATACATTAACTGATTTTCCCCCCCACCCCTATGTTCCACTGTTATGTATTACATCCGATAAAGCTCTATAATGCCGAACAAGGTTGGTTTTTAACCACAATCATCACTAGTTATTATTTTAAATTGTAAAATAATATGTGTGTGTGTTACCTGGGAGAGGTTGCCTTTGGCCATGTGGTAGGTCAGGAATCTGATCCAGTAGAGACATTCCTCATCTCCTGAGGTGGGAGGAGTGTCTCTGTAGTGCTGCTGGTACTGATGCACCACCTTACTGTGGAGGCTCTGAAACACACACATAAATACATATCTGCCCAGTTAACAAAAAGATTCAAATCTTTACAAGAGCTTGAGCTCTTGTAAGGTTGCATCCAAACTCACCTCGAGCTGGGTGCGATTCTGCTCCACCAGGAAGTCCAGCTGGAGGTCATGGAGGAAGTACAGGTAGGGTTTATTGTTAGTGTCCACAAAAAGAAGAGACTTGTTGACAAACTCCTCGAGGATGTCCTCCACCTCCTCCGGCTCCAGGTCCCACAGAACAGACAGCACCTGGAAGAAGGAACAACAAACACTGTAGCCTCAGCATCTTTGGAGAGATGCTCCATTTCTTTGTTTTTCTCTTTGTGAAAGAATATCTTGATAATCTGTCCAAATACTGGAACATAGTGGGGTGTAGGGTTACATCCTGTACAAGCAACATATATGTTTGCTTGTGCATGTTTTGCATGTGTAAGGCCAGTTATGCAGACAGAAAACACTTTGAGAAATGAACAGACTTAAGAGGGTCATGTGACCGCAGCTCTTGCTGTGCAGCCAAACCTTTGCAGGGATTTTGATGTCCTTCTCTATCACAGTGAGGTCCTTGTAGAGCTCTCGATGTTCGTCAGGTAGGACTTCAATGCTCGCCGCCATGGCCTGGTCGAGGGCGTCGTAGTCGTAAGACGACGACTTCCTTATACGCTTGAACTGCTTCTGCTGCAGCTGGCGGAGGTAGTAGCGCCAGCGGTTGGGTTTCTCTTTGAGCAGCGCCCCGATCAGGGACACCACCAGAGGGGAACCTGAGACGGTGGCACAGAGAAGCAGAAAAGTGAGCAACGGCATTATAGCCCCACAAAACACAAGATGTGAACCTGCAACTTACTTATATTTTCTGATGCTGTTAATGGGTCATTTACATCACCAATATACAGTAAGTAAATGCAGAATTAAATCAATCTTTTAGATCTATCTGCCTAATTGTATATGTAACTATATCTGTAATTGATATTGTGAAAAGAATTACAGATAGCATGTATAGGATGTTTCAGTTTACAGACCTTTGCATTCTCTGACAATGCTGCGAGCCTCCTCAGGAAGTCCCCGGAGTTCAGTATTAGTGTACAGAGCGAGGATCTCCATTCCCTTGTTTTCATCCAGACCACTCGCCACTTCCGCCTCATATTTGGCACCTACAAAATACAAGCACAAGCACACACTATAGACTGTATATAAGAAGTGGACGTAGTCACCGTGACGCCACCCATTGGTTTGGTGACTACGGTTTTGAAGCCTCGATTTCGGCATTTTGGCCGTCGCCATCTTGGTTTTTGTTTTCATTCAAATTTGCAAGTGTATATAGAGTCTAAAGTGAAAATAATAGGGCACATACCACTAACAGAGTCAGCGAGGCTTCTGTTTCTTGTGGTCAAAAGTATCCGACAGTGGATATCAAACGCCTTCAGCACTGTGCTGTCCCAGATGTCATCAAGAATCAGCAGAGATCTGAAGCCCAAACAGACACAAGAGAGACAAGAAAACTATGAGACAAGAAAACAAGAAAACTATGAAACAGTGTTTACCACAGCAGCACCTACAGTGGCTAGTGTTTCGGCAGATTAACACACACAAGAGTTTTAAAGTCTTTATAGAAACACTGCATGTAGACACAGTTGAATAAAAACAGGAGATAAATGTATCATCTAGCGTCCTTGCAGTTATTAGCATCATACAGCAATATCATTTATTTTCCGGTTCAGGTGTCCAACTGTATTTTATCATTTGCAGTAAATATCCAAATGACATTTATTGGAACATTTCCCAGAACCAAATTTACTGCCATCATTTATATGTGTTTGGTTCAATAAATAAACATAAACTTGTCTTTTAATTTGGAGTAATGCCAACCATGGTTTTCATGGTTTTTTCCTTTTCTTATCACTTTTTATTTTATTTTAAAAGGAACATTATATAACATTTCGGGGGATCTATTAGCAGAAATGGAATATAATTAGGGTGGCAAAAATCCTAATCACAATTATTTTGGTCAAAATCAAGATCATGATTATTTAACGCGATTATTCGTTGACTTTGGAGACATCAAGTAGTTGTTGCTGCTAGCTGTTCACCATATTGCTATGTGTTTTGTATTTATTGCTTACGAGCCCGTTTGTCTCGCGTTGCAGTCGAATTTGAACAACAGTCATATCTGAACATGTAGTAACCTTGGATATCTGCGCAGCATGAGGAAGCGCAGGCGCTCCTTGGCCTCGTCCAGAGAGTTGGGGGGCCGGTGGAGAGACTGGGAATCCAGGCTCTGCTCCAGACGGAAACACAATGACTGGATCTTCACTAGTAAGTCTGGTTTGTCCAGCTGGCCGATGGACAGCCAGTGGATCCCTCCGGGAAAGCACTCTGCAGATGGAGGAAGAGGAGATGGAGGAAAGAGGCATGTCAGAGAGGCAAGATGTGAGAAGAACTGACAATCAGGGAATGAAAATCAGTCCAGGATTACTACTATTTTTTAATGCTTTTTTGTCCATAGTGTCAAAATAAGGTATGTCGATAGTTAGTGTCAGCCAGTCATAACTGATTCACCTTCGATGAGTCCATGGTGTCGGACAGCCTCAGCAGCCACGACGGATTTGCCCGAGCCAGCCATGCCGAAGACGGTGACCCAGCCAGGCTCCTTCTGCAGCCAGTAGAGTTTCTCCCGGACGCGGTTCACAAGTTCTGGTCTGTTGACAAACACCACGGGTCTCTGTGGTACGCCGCCTTCACTGAGTACCGTCTGGACTGTTGGACAAACAGGAAAGGGATTGACAGACAAGACGTACATCAAAAAGGCGAATAAATTCAATAAGTGTTGAAGTTTTCACTCTTCTACTTAACCAAAATGACACTTTTGAAAATTAAAATTGGAGTTTTCAAGATATTGCGCAGCCTGGTAACATACTTTTTTTTTACCTCATGATGTATTGAACTACTGTAGTTACCCAACATATCTGACATATCTGAATAGCACATTAAAGTTTTTCTCCAACTCTCAAGGACTCCCACGACAGCACAACCTCCATTCTCTCTACTAGTCTGGTGAAAACACCCACAGCACCCCTTTCTCACCATAAGGTGTGTAGCCATTAGCGGAGCTCTTGTGTGCGTCGGGTAACATGCGCGGTATGTCATCATGAAGCAGATTGGCCAAATCATTGTATGCCTCATTGACCAGGGCATTGTAGAAGGAGATGTAGGCCTGGTTGCCCTTCCTCAGCAGTAGCTCCAGCAGAGCCACAGCCTGATCTTTCCTGGTGGGCTGAGAGAGAAAGAGAGACAGAGAGATATTAGAGATGAGACATTATATGCATTTTACATGCTGTTATTTTGATGATTCTCATATGAGCTGGTGAAAACATCCATGATTTGTCATATTCGAGACAGAGCAAGTTTTTAAAGCCATATGTATGTTTTTTTTTCACAGTATATAACAAACAATGTATAGAAATATCTGAAACCCACCATGTAATACAGAAAAAAATGCTCACCTGCGTCTTGACCCTCTCCTCCTCATCTACAGTCAGCACACCGTCACTGATCATGTGGTCCATCAGGTAGGACGGCTTGATGTCCTCCTCCAGTCTGTGGCGAAAGCGCAGCAGACAGCTCCGTGCCCTTTCCTCCAACGCCATCTCTGCACGACACGCCAACCATGCAGGGTTCCTGTTGCACTGCAGATACATGGAAGTTTGATGAACTTCAGTGATTATACACTTCATAGCCAAAGGTATGTGGACGCCGAAACTTTACAGCCATGTTACAACATTTAATTCCAAAACCATGTTCAGTAATAATTCATAACAGCCTCTACTCTTCGGGGAAGGCTTTTCACAGTCAAGTTCTTCCTCACCAAACTGGGAAAGCTTTACGTACCTCACTTTGTGCACAGGGTCAATGTCATGCTAAGACAGGAAAGGACTTTCCCCAAACTGTTGCCACACATCTACAATATCCTTTTATGCTGTAGCATTAACATGCAAACATGCAACATGCATTAACAAAATCCCAGGTTCAAGACCTTTTTTTGCATGTATATTTTCCCAAAAATAGTTAGAAAAATGACATACTTGGAGCTGAAACGATTAGCTGATTAACTGAGTGACAGAAAATGAGACAGAAAACTACTTCTTCACTCCATAACAATCCGACAGCCGCTATTCTGTCTTTCAGAGGTTGTAACAGGCTCAGTTTTAAGGCTAGAGTGAAGATACTGGTATCATATGAAACTAGAAAACCTAAGGATCGACTGATACCATGATCGACCATGTGTTTGCTTGTCAGGAAGAACGCTGAATAATGTTCCAAAGTTCCGCTTAATTTTGGCGAGGAAAAACTGGCATGGCCATTTTCAAAGGGGTCCCTTGACCTTTGACCTCAAGATATGTGAATGAAAACTCTTGAGATGAACAGGTTGAAAACTGTATGTTATTAGATACAAATTTGCGGTTGAAAAAGGTATTAATCCGCAATATATTGCAATATATCTTATCGCAATATGTTTAAAATCGCAATAAGATCGTATCGTGACTTAAGTATCGTGATAATATTGTATTGTGGGGGACTCTGGTGATTTTTTAATAGTCGTGTATCACAGCTGTTACCCTGCACTATATTCAGTTTTAACATTTTATTTCATCTCCTTGTATTTTTATATCTGGTATATTTTTTGTACTTTGCACTACTAACTTTTTTACTGCCTTTTTACTAACATATTTTGCACTATGGAACTATGATGCTGGAAACTTGAATTTCCCTCGGGATTAATAAAGTTACTATCCATCTATCTATCTATCTATCTATCTATCTATCTATCTATCTATCTATCTATCTATCTATCTATCCATCTATCTATTCCCGCCCCAACCTAAAATACACACAAGTATGCAGACACTTCTAACGTAGTTGTAACTATGAGTCACAAACACAAACACAAAAAGAGGAAGGAAGGAAGAAAGTGAAAATACAAGAGTTTATCAGCTGGTCACAGAGGCCTCACCAAGGTTAAAAATCTACAATACAGAGGTGACATATACCCAGATTAAGCGGCAAAGTAATACAGTCAAAGATTAGATAGGTTACCCACCTGGTTAATATAAGGTTTATTGGCTAATTTCTCTTGAATAGTATCAATAAAATGGTGAGTGAGCAGTGCACAGCTACTTTAACAGAGCTCTGTAGTGTCTGTCAGTCAATGTGAAAGTGAATATCTAGCCTTTACCTCATTTCAATACTTGTCCAGACAAGTTTACTCACTTTGATTGACCAAATGAAACAAAGAAAACCAGCAGATACTCACGAAAATCTTCTTTTCTTTTTCTGAGGAAGGTATTTATTAAGCTGGATATGGTTGTAGCTCACGTTTTAAAGAATCCAAGTGAGGCAGTTTATGTCTCTGTTAAAGGTGTTACTTACACACCCAATTTCGAAATAAGAGAGCTTCCTGGTTCACAACAATAACAACTATATGAAGCAGCCAATGGCGTGGCCGGATTTGTACCACATGACTGGTGACATCATGCATTTCACGCATCTGTGTAACTAGGCAAACTGATGCTGCATTCATGACTACTCATCTGCTCGGAAATAAGAGTGTTCGCTCATTTACAGGCTTTTTTTCCCTCTCACATTACTTTAGCCATTTATTAATCTGTGATTAGTTTAACCAAATGTTACTGTGCTCAGCACGTCTCTTCCAAATTCGTGACACAGCCTCAATGCTTTCCATCTGCTAAATTTCTCTTGGAATCCAAATTTTCTTTTGTTTGAAACTACTGAATTGCAAGATTTCCGGACTACATTTGAAGGTAACATTACTGCCTAGTGACAGCAAGACATGACAGCATGTTGTTTATTCCACAGTACAGTGCAATGCACTGATAATAATGCCATTATAAGTAGCCATAAATAGATTAACCCTGTTTACACGTTTTTTTCATAGATGTTTTTATTATTTTAATGCAGTCTCTGAAACATGTAAATAATAAAAAAGGTTTGTCTATCATACATCATTATAAATATAAAAAAATCTAAAAGATAATACAAAATAAAATATAAAAATACAATAAGTATATTGATGAGATGACAGTTTTGTCAGATTACAGTTTTCCAGATTATTGCACAAAGTGTCCGTCAAATAATTATATAATTATTGCACAACTTCATATAATTATTGCACAGAGTGATCAGCATATGTTATTGCACATATCTGTAACAGTAGAAATGCCATTATAAGTAGCCATAAATAGATTAACCCTTGTAAACAAATTTTTTGATAGATGTTTATTATTTTAATGCAGTCTCTGAAACATGTAAATAATAAGAAAGGTTTGTCTATCATTATAGATAATAATAGATAATATTAGTTACTTGAAATTAATTTGTTCTATATTTCATAAGTAAGGAGGTAAATCTTACTTTTTTTCCAGATTGTTGTTCAAAACTTCCCTCCTAACTTTAACCGTAGCATGTAATCAAGTTATGTTCATGGCAAAAATCATATTTTCTAAAATTATGAATGCTTGATTTATTCCCTGTATATATAAATAATCCCTCTGCCATAATATTATGTATTATCGTTTAATGTTCCTTCATATACCTCACTTTTTATGTCTATTTTGTTCTATACATTAAAAGTATGGAGCAAGTTAGATAAATACATTTTTGCATTTTGGTTGTGTACTTCACTCATGACAATGTGGAAGGCAGGACATGTTCAAGACCACATTATGCCTATTTACATGTCATATTGTACAATCCTACACAAGTGTTGACAAGCCAACATTCAGTAACGTATATGTAAAATATAAGATTTGTTCTATATCATGTTTTGGCAGTACACACATCATTTTGTCAGAGCACTTCCTCAAATAAATGAAGACGTGGTCATTTTTCTTTTTAAAGTTTTATTATATTAACTGTGGTACAGAAGAAAAGAACAACAACTTCCCACACTTTCATATAAACCTTTGTAAAAAGTACATAACACAGCTTTTCTGTGTGCATCAGTGGATCCACTTGAAACTTTTAGACACAAAATCACTTTTGAGTTCAGCACCTTTCATTTCCCCACAGGTTCTAATAGCCAACACAGCAATACTGTAACTACAGTACCTCAAAATGTAACAAACATAGCAACTAAATCAATAAAACAAGTATTCCACTGGCAGAGAATAAGCAAAAGTATAGAACAAACAACAAGTGACAACTAATTACTCAAGTAAAAACAAAGCTACTCATGCAGAACATGGTTATATCTTTTTTTTTTTGCAAAGTTAAAAACCAAAACAGTATTTTTTATTTCTACACCTATTTTTTTCTGTTTATTAACACTAGTGGATTAAAAAAAAGAATACATAAAGTTCAGTTCTCTGGCTGATAAACACGTTAAAAGGGAGAACAATTAAAATGACTTACTCCATTGAAAAAGGGCTTTCTCATGATTTGCATTAATATGTTCAAAGGTGGTCATAGTTAACTATATAGTTACCTTAACAGATAAATAACTTGTTATACATAAGGAATCTGATGTGCTACTTTTCTAAATATATAAGCGTCTTCCTCTTTGCTTCATAAAGCTTACTGTATGCTTTAGACAAACTAACGTTTTGCCCTTTTCCCCTCTCCACAATAACAGGAGTCTGACTACAGACACATTTACAATGTAGGGGTCACGATTAGGTTCAGAAATGGATCGCTGTAACACTGGCTTTATGGTTTTTAGGACATTTCTCACAAAACGATGCAGGTCACATTAAATGTCTACTGCATGGCGCCTACACGGAAGTGCCTTCACTGCTCAATGTAGTTATCACTACATTTACAAAGCGACGAAGGTAAGTCCCACTATTGGAGTACATTAGCTTGTGCGAAGCAGTTGCACTGCCTAGCTACTGTACCTCCTTAGCTTTAGCAATGTCTAGTAGCAAAAAGACTCCTCAGACTGTGCACGAGCCAAACTTTGGTTTTAATTGGAGGTGACCGAGTCCTGAGCGGTGTTCTGAGGAGCTGCTGGTGGGCTGCTACTGCTGTGCGTCAGCTTCCTGAAGATATCTGCGTAGAAAGGTCCATAGACACTCTTGTTGTAGTTGACCAGGGAGAGGAACTTTGCTCCCATCGTTGCAAGTTCAGGCTTGATAGCGGTCAAGCCAGCTGGTACCTGTTCGAGTTTGACCTGGGGTTTGGGGTCAAAGATGAGTGTCACGAAGTACTGCTGCACACGATCCTCTGCACGGAAGAAAGGGAAATGACAGGTCAGAGAATGCCAAACAAACCTCCACGTTTGAGTAAAAAGGAAAACAATTGTCCAGCACCAAGGCTCAAATAAGCACACAGTCACTCCTGCTCACTCTATCTTACCAACGAGAGCGCGGATGGGATTGTCCTTTTGGCTGATGCTGCAGATCTGGCCTGTGAGGGTGGCCTGCAGCGCCGGGGTCAAGGCAGGATAGCTCCGCTCTGTTAAAGACTTGTTGAGCTCACAGCAGACCTGAGCACTGACACCCTCTAGTGCCTCTTCTAGGTTAAAGTGCCTACAGATGCAAGGAGAGGAGAGTTCTGGTTAGAGCTCCTATTTCATGTCAAGTAGTCAGTAGAAAACCTGTGACAATCAGTTGTATGTTTGAATAATGTGACTGCGTATTAGGGCCATTGTAGGTACCAAAATATTTAAATTACAGAGCCGGAGGGAGGAGGGTATATATTCCGAGAAAAAACTCAGAATTCCAAGATTATAAAATCGTAAATTTATGAGGAAAAAAATGTGATAATTTCTGAGATTAAAGTGGTAAATTTAAGAAAAAAAAAACCCTCAAATTTCTGAGAAAAAAAAATGATGGAAGATTATAAAGTCATAAATTTACAAGAAAAAACTCAGACATTTACAAGATTATAAAGTCATAGATTTATGAGAAAAAAAATTAAATATCCTCTGAGATTAAAGTGGTAAATTTCCGAGAAGAAATATCACAAATTTATGAGACAAAAATGAAAATATAGAATAAAAAATTCTCTAAGACTATAAAATCATAAATTTCCGAGAAAAAAACTCCAAAAGTAGTGGAGTATAAAACCGTGGTCATGAAAAATAATTTTTCTTTAATCTAAGAGAAAATAAGAGAGAAAAAGTTTTTTTTCTCATAAATTTCTGGCTTTTTTTCTCTGAATATTACCCTCCTCCCCTGGCTTCGAAATTATATTTTTTTTACCCACAGTGGCCCTAATACGCCATCATAGAATACAGATTGTGGATTTAAGATTAGAAGTTAACTGACGGGCGATGAATCCCATCCAGCAGCACACTAATCATCCTCTTCAGGCGCTCAGACAGGGAGGGCAGACCCTGGATCGGATCTCCAACGGTGCTGTGGATAATGAGCAGCACCTCGTTCACCGCCTGACACTGCTGGAGCTGCCACTGAATCTCTCGCAGACGCATCTCATCATTTATCAAGGTCTAAAGAAGAAACAAAAACAAAAAAAGACTTAAGAATAGTTTGACGCTTTTTTTTTTTTCTTCTTGCTGAGAATTAGACAAGATGCTACTGTCATGTCTGTGCATATGTATGGAGCTTAGAGAAGATTAGTTTAGCTTAGCATAATGACTGGAAACAGGGGGAAACAGCTAGCTGCCCAAAATTTAAAATCCACCTACTAGCATTTGGTTACCTCAGAAACTCATATTAACAACAAGACTCACAGCTTCCAACAAGAAATAATTACAACTCACCGTAAAATAAAAAGAAAATGCAAATATGTATATTTCACAAATAATGCCACCAGATGTACAAAAGCTAATAGAATCGCGTACGCAGTCTACAGAC
Source organism: Sebastiscus albofasciatus (assembly GCA_916701655.1). Taxonomy (NCBI): domain Eukaryota; kingdom Metazoa; phylum Chordata; class Actinopteri; order Perciformes; family Sebastidae; genus Sebastiscus; species Sebastiscus albofasciatus. The sequence goes on along the minus strand of CAKAOI010027297.1, from coordinate 13,864 downwards.
ACAAATTAAAAACACAACTCGCCTCAGGCAGTGGGTTTTTATCGTAGTCCCATGTGAGCATGTAGAGGAAGGCAACGTTGAGGACCTTAAAGGGCCCAGGCACCAGTCGCTCTCCTTTCCCCGGACCGCTGCTCTGTTCTTTGGGGGTCATGGACCACAGCTCATCCACTGCTGACTTGATCCACGAGGTGGTGTGCTCCAAAGCATCTGAAGAAGTTTATCAAAGTAACACCGATTGAGGAGTTTGTTCTTTATACTCTTTTCGACAATCTACCTGGCAACAGGAGTGATAAAACATACAGTATTATACAAGCTCTAGAGGAAATTGTGTCCTTGTTCACTCACTGGGTATTTTGTTCAGGATGCTCTGAAACTTTTCCCTCTCATATTCGACGCTGTGCCTCTGCAGCAGAGGCCTCAGGTTATCGATTGTAAAGTTGACCATGTCCGCCTTCATCAAGTCCAGCACACGGAAGATCTCCCTGGTGTGTGAGAAACAGAGACTGTATATAAGAAGTGGACGTAGTCACCGTGACGTCACCCATTGGTTTGTGGACTGCCGTTTTGAAGCCTCGAGTTTGGCATTTTGGCCGTCGCCATCTTTGGTTAATTTACTAAATGAACATCATGCTGCATTGAAGAAGACTTGAAACTAGCGATTGAGACCATAAACTCATGTTTACAATGTTTACTGAAGATATACTGTAAATCAAGTGAGAAGTAGGGTCATTTTCTCATAGACTTCTATATAATCAGACTTCTTTTTGCAACCTTAGGATTCGCCCCCTGCTGGCTATTAGAAAGAATGCAACTTCAAGGCACTTTGGTTTCACTTTTCAGACCCGGAGTTGCCCACTGGTAAGAAATAAGAGCCACTGTGACTTGCTTCTTATAAAATAGTTAAATAAGAAAACTCAACTTTTATTCTCTCAGACAAACAATACAATCTCTGGTCATAGTAAAACGTTTTTAAATGCTTTAAACCCCATGTGTACGTACCTGAACAGTGTCACTATGTTATCTGGGCTTTCGCTGAGCTTCTTGACATCCTCATCCCTAACTGGTGCACACATCTTGCCCATGGTGGTGATAATGTAAGAGGCAAGCCCCTGGATGTCTACAGCGTCGTTGTCAGCCTGCTGACGAATCAGGTCCATGTCCAGCACATCCATAATCTGGGTCCGCATCCGATTGGCACCCGGATTAAAGAACGACAGTAAAATCTGTCCAAAGAGGAAAATGATAGTAAGCATTGTTTATAACTTATTTAATCAGTGAAGTTGCTTAAATTTGTTACTGTTTTTTTCTACATATACCACTCACAAAAGAGGTGAAGAGAAGCAGATACAAAAGGATCTTTAAAATGTGAGAGGACTGTTGTATGGATCAACGCTGCTAATGAATGTCAGGAAGAAAATCAAAGCTATAAAGTCATTTCTGCAGATCTAGTGAAGCTGTAAACATCACGTTGTGTGTGCTGACCTCTCTGATCTCCTCCAATAATCTGATGGCGTGCCCATACTCAGGCGGGTCTTCGTTCAGCTCGGACTCCAGGGTGTCCCAGAAGGCATTGTGGACATTATCTCTAACTATCTTCCATAAACTAAAAAAAAAAAAAAAAAAAAAAAAGAAATGAAGGATTTAGTTTAGCTGAGAAGATAATCTGTCAAGAAAAATGTGCAACTTTGAGATGGTCTTTGGTGGGGATGATGCACAAAGTACTAAATAACTGACGTCATTTTATTAATAAAAACAAAAGCATGAAGCATCGAAGGACTCATGTGATCCAAAAAATTCCAGAGCTGCGGGTCGGTTGAGTTCAATTCTTGTAAATGGTTTGTTCATATTTTAATTGTCTAATTCTGTAAAAGGGCATGTTTTTGTTTTTGCCTGTTAGGCACAATGGCCGCAGTGTGTTTAGTGGCCTCCGCTGTCACTGCAGGACAAAAAACAAATCATTCATCTGCGTATGTGTTGACATATACAGTGACTGCATGGTCCGTCTCTGTTCATCTCTATGTCCTTGGAAAAGCATAATTTATAATCTTGTTATATTAAATATTAAACAACACAAACACACACACAGCAAGCGCCGCCGTTGCCCCGCCCTTGTCTCTCTAATTGTGCCAGTAAGTCCAAAACTCAAAAAATATTCTGCTTCAATCCATATTTGTTGGCGTTTAGCATTTCAAAAACAACCTTTTCATTCGTTTTCTCTCCCACTTGCCCCACGTAAAGGGCGCACATGGGGTGGTCTAGCAGCAATCAAATGAAAACTGACTCGTTATATTCATTAAAGAAATTTGATTTAATAAAAAAAAAAGAGTGTCTCATTTAATCCGATGAATCACTTTATTCAATTTGAGAATTTTGTTCGAGGATTATTTTTTTTTTAGGGTCAAAATATGATATTCAAAGCTTCATCTGAAAACCTCAATAGAAGCTTCAGATGTAAAAAAAATAAAGATATTTGGTAGCCTACAGCCCTGATTGAAATACAACACATCTTGTTTCTGTTTTGAAGAGAGCACTGAGTGATTTGAGAGGACCGGCTTTAAGCTAAGGAGCAGAGGGAACAAACAGCTCTGTGAGCCAGCCAATGGGACGAACATACAGCTTCCAGTCACATGATGGGTATCGATTGAAGTACTCCACTGCTATCAGTATCACTTTAAGGGCAATGGTATTGGTACTGGCATTGTAATTTACATACCCAGCCCTACTGGTAAAACCCACAAAACATGATCAGGGTGTGAGAGAACGTTTTCATAATATACCTGTCCTGAGGTAGGCTGTTTGGTTCAAGATGGAAGTTGCGGTTCACAACGATCTCATGGGCGATGCTGAGATTGGACAGGTCTCTGGCAGACTTCATGACCTCATCCAGGGTTAAGGTTTTGGGTGGGCTCGCTGTGGGGAAGCAAATATTGAACAAGCTTTGTAAATAGATGAATGAAAGAGCTTAAAACAAGAAAGTGGGAGCATAAAATTGACCATTGAAGTTGTACGAGTACATTGCTTCCCTTAATGGAAGTTTATTTAAATTGGTTCCCCCTGTCTTTGACTTGTAGTGAAGCCCAGAGGCTTTTTAATACCCTGGAATACAAACAAAATGTAGTCTGAGTCATTGCAGAAACCACACCAACTAGTATCATGGACAGAAAAATGAAAACAGTAAATCAGAGGTTGTCTGGTGAGCTCATACAGAGAGCAGAAAAAGGGTGAGGTGGAAAAACTCACAGGAGGGCGTGCAAGGCTTGCTGGAGCAGTCACTGGTGAAGCTTTCACGGGAACAGTCCAGGTCGCTGGTCGACGTCATGCTGTCGCAGCGCTCCGACGACGACTCCACATCACTGCCCTGGTCCTCACCGCCGCTGGATGTGGAGGCAGCTCGCTCATCATTTAGAGGCATCTTGGGTTATAGCTGCACATGAGAAGTGGGTTACAACACTTGGCTTGTTGACTTACAACTTCAGCAGATGGCCACTGGATTCTTAACGCCTCTTCTAACTGAACCTGTTCAGCAAGTCACAACTTGATGGGTATTGGGAAGCTGTTTTTCTTAGTAGTTTCCTAACACAAAGAGTAAAATATCTCTGATATTTGCCGCCGGATGATATTCTATATTGTATCTATACCCCTTGAAAAGACCAAAACCAACAATGAATTAATCCTACTAAGTATTGTCTATGTTGCCAAAGCCAGAAGAAAACTAGTTAACGCTCAGTGAAAACAGCTGGCGGGCCAGTCTCCATGGAAACAGAGATAGCTGCCTTGTTGCACAATTCGAGTATCAACATCTTGTTAAACTCAACTGATGGTGCATGAAGTAATTCTTTGGAAAAAAAAAAACTCTTCCTTATTCAGGGTGTATTTGACAACAATACCAAAGTCAGGACAGTAAACAAAAGCTTGTATTCCTTGAGGACAATGGGGGACACTGTGTCCAGGCCCATCTGAGATCAATTGCGTCTCCGGGGCAACATTGGACAACAAGAGGGCTTCTCAACTGCCAAAGCGATCCTGTTACACCTGTCCGTGTGTTGTCTGTCTTCTGCACAAATACAAAATTAACATAAGAAAGAAAGGTACTGTTTGGAAGGAAAATACAAGCTAAAACCAAACTGAGTGAATTCAGACAACCAACCTTGAAAGTTCTTATCACTACAAAACAAACAAATCGCCACACTAAATAAAAACAAAAATATATCTTCACTGTAACACCTTAAGTTAAGTAGGCCTCTGCCTTTCTATTATTATCTGCCAGCACTGTATGATACAGTGCTGGCAGGGTGACCCTTGGGTGTTCCTGTCCCTGGTCTCAGTTATCTGCTGCCAAAAATGAGTGCACACTCCCTCGCTGCTCTTTTTGGTTTAAAGATAGCTCAGGGGGGGTCGAGGGTGGGTGTGTGTGTGACTTCCATGTCCCCCTGCTGTGTCCTCAGCTCATTCATTACATCATCTGCTACACTTGACAGCTAGGTCACAGCAATGCAGCAGGCCAATTTTCAGAGATTATCTAGAGCGATGGGAGCAGTCCGTACAGCCTGTACAGTCCACAAAACTGATTACGGATTAGGTCTACTCTGTCATCCGCTGCTTCATTATAAGAAGTGCCCGTTCAAAACTGTTTAGAACGGGACAAATGTTTGGCATGTGGCATGTGCCGATCTTACCATTGCAAGGTAGGCAACTGCCACCGGCCCCCAACTAAAAGGGGCCCAAAACAGTGATGTATTATGATGTTTAGATATGAAAAAATGTCATTGTACCCTGAAATAACTTACAAAAGGCCCCCAAAGCACTTTAAAAATAATAAATGTTCAACTCAACTATATACTACTTACTATGTACTTCTACTTTAGAGGAAAACATTGCACTAATACATTTACCTGACAGAGAAATGTCACTGGTAAGCCCACATTGCATGTTAATTTCACTCACAAAATATATAATAATTAAAATATGATGCATTATTATTCATTTAACTATCCAGCATCATATGAAAGCTCCACCTTGAACAGATGTTGATGAGTAAATTTATGTACATTGTTCTGAAAATACCTCTCTTTCACTTTCTCTGATAACAATATATCTGTCAATATCCATATTGGACTTGCAATACGAGGTCTATACAGGCTAGACTACATTGTTACAGTGGCTCCTGCAGAAACAGTCTTTCTACTGCATGTAAACAAAGCAATGGATCAGGGAGGCTGGGCTTAACTACACCGAGGGCTCTTGTTATTGGCTGCAGCTGCCTGTCTCTCACCCTTACATGGACAATCTTTGGTTACATTACTGTGAACATGGATAAAAAAACATCTACACACGCGTACAAATCAAATAATAAATGATGTATTATTACAGATTAAACTACCCAGCAGTATAAAGTCATTAAAATGAGCTCCATCATAACCAGCTGCAACATTAAAGTGATGAACACATCAATGCATCAATAAGTATAATCCAATAATATACATTATTCTGCATAATGTGTACTTTTAGGTTTGGTACTTTAAGTATATTCATATGCTAATATTTTGGCACTTTTACTCAAGAAGGATTTTGCTTTTATAGCTTATATAGACCTACATAGACATGTTGTTACAGTGACTCCTGCAGATAAGGAGTCTCCTTAACATGAACTCATATATCCTGTGACTTCCCTGCACTATGGATTATTTCCTATGACCTCCTATATATATTTTTTGATCTGAGCTGTACCAGTGTTTGCTTGTATGTTGTTGTTGTTGTTGTTTGTTTTATTATTCTTATTGTTGTGTTTGTGAAAATAAGAAAACCCAATAAACATGTTATAAAAAAAAATCAATATTGGACTTTGCAATACAAGGTCTATATAGGCTAGACTACATTGTTACAGTGGCTCCTGCAGAAACAGTCTTTCTACTGCATGTAAACAAAGCAATGGATCAAGGAGGCTGGGCTTAACTACACTGTGTCTCTCCTTATTGGCTGCAGCTGCCTGTCTCTCAACCCTACATGGACAATCTTTGGTTACATTATGCACATGGAAAGAAAAAAAAAACATCCACACACGCGTAAGAAGAGGATACACGTGATCTGAGCAGCAGACAATAACAAGAACATGACCAAACGCTGTGGCAGCCGAGTATACATCAAGAAAATGGTTAATTTAACACAGCAAGCAACACTTTGACATTAACACTGTCGAGTTAGTTGAAACTCGCAACAACAAAGCCAAACTAAAAGCCAAAATAAGCGTAAAAGTTGCAACAAAACCAGCCGAGTGATTCACAATGTCAAAGAGAGTAAAAAGAGCTAAATAAAAGCGACTTTTACCTCATCGAAGTGTCCGGAAATGGAGACTGACACCTAAAATAGCTCAACTCCGAAGGGAGGATTCGTCGTCGTCCTCTTTAAAGGTCTTCTGTTACTAGGCGAAACCATTTCTGACATAGGGGCGATCAACGGCCCTAGCAAAGACAAAACAGTCTAGGTATCAGGTTTATGATTGAAGTGTTTCGATTACAATACAAGTTTAAACTCGTATACGTTAAACTAAATGCGCATATTTAGCTTGGAAAGGGCAATTTGATACACTATTCTACACTGTTTTGCCCTTTGGTAGAAATGGTATGCTCCACTCTGTTTTCACGTGGGACGTCGTTGTTTACGGATGTGACGTCAGTGTGTTTACAGCAGTGTATTATGTATATCTTGTATGTATTTTATTATTTTATTTTTTGAAAACAATATTTTTATTGAATTTTACATATAAACATATTCACAAATATACATATACAGATAGACTAACAATATTAATGATTCAATTAGTTCAGTTCAGTTAACTTTATTTATCCCAAAGGGAGCAATTAATTTGTAGCACTCCCAGTCCATACATGCATACATACAACGGACAACCAATAATTAGTTAAGTCAAAGGAAACATATTAAAGGCATGGGGCAGTTGGAGGGACAAGTTACAATAAGAACCATATAAATAGGATTATAGCAATAAAAGCCAAAAAATAAGAAACAATATATGAGAACAACATATCTTAAAGTTCCTCTAAAAAACAGTCATTTAAAATGGGCATGGTCTGTGTTCAGCAGCTTAACAGCAGAAGGGATAAAGGACTTGGAGTAACGATTTGTTCACATTATAACGTCGGCCTGAAGGCATCAGAGAGAATTCAGCTGAAAGAATGTGATCTGGTTGGCTGATAAATTATACAAGGAAATGTTTAGTCAGAATTTCAAAGAAAGAGAGACATGACATTTCATGTATTTCACATATCTAACAAAGAAAACAAGTAAAATAAAAGATATGACAAAATATATAAATACCTCAAAGAAGAAGAAAAAAACACACACACAACAACACACAACCATTTAAACAACAGCACTCATCAACACACAGCAGTTTCAATTTGACTGTGCCCCTTGACATCCAAGAAACTCCAACAAAGGTTTCCAAACATTTTCAAACTCTGCTGCTTTTCCTCTGGTTATGTATGTAAGTCTCTCCAGTACAACACAAGATGCCATCTCTCTCACCCATACATGTATCGAAGGTAAATCCATTTTTTCTCCAAGACAAAGCTATCATTCTCCTGGCCTGCGGGAGCCCAAAGTCAATTAAAATGAACTGTTTTGAGCTAACGATAAAGTTTATTGTATGTATTTTTGTGTGCTAGAAAAATAGAGTATTTCCCATCTATTTTTTCACTATATACAACAATATTCTAGATAGATGTAGCCAACTTTCTACAAAAGAAACTTAAGGTGAATGTTGAAATAAATATGTTTGATGTGATGCTATATTTTAGTCAAGATAAGATTGAAAATAACATGCTGTATATCATACAATTATTTATTATTTTTTGGAAGATTCCATATTGTTAAAAATGTAAAAAAAAAATTGTAAAAAAACAAGATTTAAGTGAGACATTGATGTTAATTTTAGTTTTTATTATGGATGTCCAGAAACTGTTTTGGCTTTGCTCATTTTTGTTTTTATTACTGAGAATATTGGTGATAGTTTTGTCTCGCTTTGGAGGAATGTGTTGTTTGGTCTCCTGGAAATAAGTGAGAAATGAGTAATCTCATTATTGTAATGGCCAAATGACATATCTATAAATGTAAATTCACAGGTAAGAAACCATGCTTTATTGCCTTCAGTAATGAATTGAGGCAATACTTTCTTTCAATTCAACACTCTATAAAACAAAAAGCAATTAAAACCGTAACGGCTTGTACTGTGTTAATTTTTATATAGTAGATCTCTATCCCCCCCTAGCGTTAAACTAACAAAATCTTTTTAAATTCTTTTCTTTTCTTTATTATGTGTTCCCTTTTGTACATGTTTTGTACTTGTAATGTCTCCAGACAGAGAGATCAAGGGTTTGTATCTTAAAGTGGATTTGTTGGTTAATGCCCTTGAAAATGTTAGTTATCTCTGTTAGAAGAAATAAAGGTTTAAAAAAAAAAATGTCTGAAAAACATGGAAGTAAAATCCACCTCAAGGTAAATCATTACATTTTAGGGTTAAGACTTTTATTATTATTATTATTATTATGATTATTAATAATATTAATAATCATAATAAAGCACCAATCATTGCATATTGCTGATACTTTACAAACTAACACTTCTAAAAGCGACATAGCTCTATTTTAATTCACATATATGTGTTTTTATAGTATTTTTTATATTTATATACATTTTTTTCTATTCTTTATTTTATGTTTCATTATTTTTGCAATACTTGCTTTTATTTTTAGTGACATTTTCTCTTATTATGTTTATGTTATGTAGCAATACACAAAGGCAAATTCATTGTATGGGAGAATCTACTTAAGAAAACATCAATAAGCCATATTCTGATAATAATAATAATAATAATAACACTACTAATACTACTGCGAATAATAATACAATCATTAATAAAAACAATAATATTAATAACAACAGCAACAACATTACCACTAAACACAACACAAAGTAGGCTTAAGTGTATTTATCCTTTTTTAAAAAAGGATTGTAGTTGCAGAGTATCTTATATGGAGGGAGGTGCAGTTTAGGAGTTGTTGTGCTGGCGGCCACTAGATGGAACTAGGGATGCATGCTTCTTTGTGGATAAAAACTGTGCTGCTCATATCCTTAAATAACCAAATCTCTTTCCTTTGACAGAAAATATGTTGACAAGCCATTTGTCCCAATATGTAGACATAAATGACTGTGCTTAAGTTGAATCTATTGCAATTTTTAAAAGGCCATTTTGGAAATATTTCTGCATATTTCTACACTGATGTCCGTCTTTGTTCAGTAGAGTGGACAAGAGATGTTTAAAATATCTGACATGCATGATACAAAGGACTCAACTTTCAAACTAGGTTGATTAAACAACTATTTCATCAGAAGAGGCCATTGAGGCATGGCTAATATTGTAATAAGAAACGCAGAGCAAAAATGTCACCCAATACTGCATTTTATGACTAAAGCAATAATTATTAATTATATTATTAATTAATTATATGAATAACTGATTCTGCTTAGAGCACAAATTTGGCCAGGGGAGCTCCTGACCATCTATAGTATGTGTTTATTTCCAGATGCGGCAGCTATAGCTTAACAACTTTGACAACTTCTGCTGTATGTTATATAGAATTACAGGACTGTCAATCATTGGACCTTGTCGCGGGGTTCTATTTCAAAACTCCGTACAACAAAAAACACTGGCGTAGTCGAAAGATGTTATATTAATCCCTTTTATTAAGCCGGCCTCCCAAAGTGCAATCAGTGCTTGATATTTACAAAAAGTGAAAAATAGAAAATAAACTATGTACAACACATAAAAAAAACACTGAAAATTGAGTCCTTCAATAACTCCAGGCAAAAAAAATCCAACAATACAATCTATATGATACCTTCCTGCGTGTTACCTTCTCTGTCAACACTTAAAGATCAGACTCCATTCAGCTCACCAAGATGACCCCCTTTTAAACCAACAGCCCCTCCCCTGGGCATATTACTTACATAGAAAACAGCAATTAACCACATTCTTCATCATAGAAGATATTTATAGCCCCTTTAACCTATGGTATATTTTACATATAATTTATATACTTCTGTCTAAACATTCCCTCCCAACCAAAACAAGTCAATTTGCAACAAAATCATAATTAAAAATAATAAACATATTTATACTGATTACATGATCTCAAAAAAGGCGCGAGGGCACCCATTTTAACGGGGGGATTTGTTATGGCCCTGTTTCGCTTGTCAAACCCATGAAGGCGACATGACAGGATGGACATGATGGACAGGATGGACATGATGGACAGGATGGACATGATGGACAGGATGGACATGATGGACATGATGGACAGGATGGACAGGCAGCGTTTCAGCAACTGGTGAGTGAGAATAATGTTTGTGTGAATATATGCGTATAGGAAACAGCAGAACAATCAAGTGTGCACCTTTGGTCGCACTACTGACAGACAGTTTAGGGGAGAGGGATATGTCGCGATGTGTTTTAACTACGGAGTGAATCAGGAAGGGAATGGAGAAATGTTTGGTGTGTGTGGCCCGAGGTGATGTGCGTGCCCTGCCCACAGTCAGTGACGGCTACTCCGTCACAAGATAAGAATTCGATAACTGACTGTGGGCAGGGCACGCACATCACCTCGGGCCACACACACCAACATTTCTCCGCTGCGTCGCAGGCACACACACACACACACACACACACACACACACACATACACACACACCAAACATTTTTCCATTCCCTTCCTGATTCACTCTGTAGTTAAAACACATCGCGACATATCCCTCTCCCCTAAACTGTTTGTCAGTAGTGCGACCAAAGGTGCACACTTGATTGTTCTGCTGTTTCCTATACGCATATATTCACACAAACATTATTCTCACTCATCAGTTGCTGAAACGCTGCCTGTCCATCCTGTCCATCCTGTCCATCATGTCCATCCTGTCATGTCGCCTTCATGGGTTTGACAAGCGAAACAGGGCCGTAACAAATCCCCCCGTTAAAAAGGGTGCCCTCGCGCCGTGTTGACAGAGAAGGTAACACTCAGGAAGGTATCATATAGATTGTATTGTTGGATTGTTTTTTCCTGGAGTTATTGAAGGACTCAATTTTCAGTGGGTTTTTTTTGATGTTTTGTACATAGTTTATCTGCATTTTTTCACCTGAAACCCAACAGCAACAACACCTACACCTCCCGCCCATGAGGACTGGTGCCATCACTAACATTAGAGCACATGCACTCCTTCATCCGTAAAGGTATTTCTATAATTCTAAATGAACGTATTTTATTGGACCATTTGCATAGTTTAAGGATTTTATTGCTTGCAAATAATAAAGTTCTGTGTTGGCTGTTCATAAAGCAGGAGGACAGCAGGCCCATCATCATGGTGAAACATGTTGCTGCTTTACATACAGAGAGAACGTAACCTCAAGCAAAATAGCAAAATAAATACACCAATGGTAACCTCTATGTCAATGAAAACAAATCTGGATCTTTTCAGCATTGGTTCAAATTGAGTTCATAATATCAATTTTAATTTACAATATCACATGAACAATAAAACAACAATAACAATAAAATAGAATTTCCAATAAAAATTAGTTGAGATGGTATTTATGATATTAAAAACAGTGGCATTTATTCATGAGAAATTCAATTCTTGATTGAAGAAATAAAATTTGAACTTGTTGCACTGCTAAAAGTTTGTGCCTTAGTAGCAATAACAACAAAGTGGTAGACACACAGGATGAAAAACACACCTACATAACCACATAATAAAAACACAAATACAGGAGTTAATAAAACAAAGAGTAGGGCTCTCAATCCATTAAAATATTGAATCACAATTAATCACATGATCGTCCATAGTTAATAGTGATCGTTTGGAAATTAATTGCACTTTTTTTTATCCGTTCAAAATGTACCTTAAAGGGAAATTTGTCAAGTATGTAATACTCTTATCAACATGGGAGTGGACAAATATGATTGTTTTATGCAAATGTTTATATTTAACAATAAATATTGTCATGAAACCCTCACAGGTACTGCATTTAGCATAAAAAATACTTTCAAATCACAACATGGCAAACTCAAGCCCGACAGGCTGCCCAGTGTGCTGACTTGACTATGACTTAACCAAAACTGCATGTGATCTACCTCATTGCATAGGGATGGTAGAGCAGCTATGGCAAAGGATGTAAAGAGCAATTCAAATAATAGAAATATATGACAAATGTCAAAAACAGCATTTTGTGAAAAGAATGATTCCTCAGATAACCTTTTAATCACAGTGTTCAAAGACCTTCTACTGTGCCCCTTACAAAATATAATATTGTCTACCTTTTATAAGGATATATGTGAAACTACAAACCACAGAATCCAAGATTATTATCACTACAGACTTTCTGTAACTTCTTAGGAATGTAACAGTTGAGTGCATTGTGACACCTTCAGTAAAGAACTGAATTAAAGACACAACATGTAGAATTTCGATGTGAGTGATGACAACATGTTAACCCCAGTACCATTTGTTAAGATTACGAACAACTTGGTACTCTTTGTGGTTTTGTAAGTATTTACAAGATTGGCAAGCATGTTCACTTCCAAACTTAGTCGATCTAACTTTATACCTGCTTCTCCAGCTAAAGTATCTCATGTACTCTGTATGATTTTGGTCAAGGTAAAGTAGCCGCTCTGCCAGCTCCTTTGGAGTGGAAAAGTCATCGACATGAATAAAAGAATCAGGCGGGATACAGTTCTCATAGTCTTGTCTTTGAGTGCCCAGAGCTACTGGTACAGTTCCCAAACTCATAGGTCTGTATACCTTCTCTGTGAAGTAGTCTTTGTAGATAGAGTTTTCAAAGGCGAGGTAGAATTTACAACTAGAAACTATTTTTACATAGCCTTCCTCATTCGGAGTATGGCCAAAGGGTCTTCCGTAAGTATGAATGTTAATGTGTTTCTTCAGTTCATTGTAGAACTGAACTCTCTTTAACCCCGGGCTCCAGTTGCTCACGACCCAACACACCAACTTGTCCTTTGCTGGCAATTTGAAACTTTTATCTTGAGATGTCACTGGCACCAGATACCCATAAGGCACTGGAATAGTTGCATCGAGGCGATAATTGCATGTTAAGTTGAATACGTCATTAAGTTTTGGGTTTTGAGTTGCGTGTGCAGGTGACTCCATATTAAACCACACCCATTTCTGAAAATAGGGGCGCGGTTCTGTCGGCATGTCTCCTAGATCCCTGTGGTGGAAGATAACCCCGTGGGCCTTAGGGTAAAGTGTCCTGTCAGCTGTCAAGCGGCATTTTTCGATATTGAAAATATTGCAGTTCATATCATGTTTATGGCCAAATGGAAACTTCCAGATCAATACTATAGTGTCGGGCTCAGCGTCCACTGCTGCTGCCTGGATCTTCTGGGTGTTGTTGGGTTGTGGGTTAATGTGCAGCTCTGTAGAACTGTTGTTGTTTGGGTCCTGGGTCTGTTCTCTCTCTGCACACAGAAATGTAGGACAGAATTGACGGCCTTTCTCCATGTAAATGCCAAGATTGGGGTCTTTGAAGTCATGGTAATATGTGAAGAGAATGCAAAGAAAGCCAAACACCAGTAGGCTGCTGAAGAGAAATGTGCGCAGAGAAGTCGACTGGCAGGCTGAGCAGGACATGGCTTCACCTTCGGAGAGAGAATAGATCCATTGATTGTAGACATGACATTTGACTGGACAATGCATTGAGTTGTCTGATTGTAAGCTAGCTATATTATAGGTTGTTGTGAATACCTAAATACACAAAGAGCCCCCTGGTGATGTTATTGGA